>KN885968.1:33087-45245 GCA_000934455.1 Apostichopus parvimensis
CTAACGACCAAAAAAGCTGTTAATTACTGGGCTTATTGTTTGTTGCAATTAGGGTTTCTTCTATCTGTAGTCGTTGTTTGCGACTGGGGAGGAGAATGCCCGAGGGAAAAACATGAAACGGTAGAAAATATGAAAGGAAACTATCACGCATTAAAAAAACGTGACTATTGTGTCTTGGGGAAGAATCCTCACTTTTGACCGGTGGTTGTTTTTGTGATAAAGTCCCCGGGTGAAGTCTTATGTAACATTGTGGTTTTATGACAACAACCAAAAAACAAAAATAGATAATTGAAAGGTTTTTGCTAGGGCTGTTGTAGGAGTGTGCAGTAGGGCGGACATGCCATCGACAATCCGGAATAATTAGACTCGAAAGGCTGGTTTAAACTGTCATTCCAGTATCACTTGTTATACTGGTGAATTTTGCTTTTTTTATCAATTCGTTAGAATGATGTAAGGGGTTCTTTACAAAAATTTCCAAATTACCTTTCTGCATGTGATATTTTGTGCCAATATTGTGTCAAATTTTGGCTATAGCACACATTGCAAAGACAGAGATTGATTAATGACCGTGAATGCAAAGTTCTTTGAAGCAGTTTCTGTAATTAATGACCCTTAATTCCACTTTAAAAGCAATTCTGTGTATAATTAATGAACCTGAATTGCCACTCTACACAAGCATTCATTTCCGCGAGTTTTCAGAAAAATAAATTACTTTACAGGTCCGTGGGGAACTTTCTGCTTTCGTTAAATACCAAAAAATGATTATTTATTATTTTTTCAGGTTGAAGAAATTGTTGACGTTGATAGTTTTGCAGCTGAAGACATTCATGTCCAGAGTATATATATACAGAGAATCCTACAAGGAGAGAACTATGAAAAGAGGATAGAGGTATGTCTGTAATCTACATATGGTGTAGTCCATATATATAAAATATATATATATATTTATATAACTGAAATCACAGTGAGTTGGAAAATCCAGAACAGTGAAAAAACTTCCAGCCTCCACTGAGATTCGAACCCAGGCCTCCCGCTTTATATGCGGACACCCTAACCACTAGGCTATGGACGCTGATGTATATGACTTTTGAATGCAAAAGATAAGGCAGTTCTTGTAAGTATACCCTGCCCAGACACTCCCCCCCCCCTCAAAAAACGGGGGCCATAATACAGTTATTCAGAAATTATAAATGTCAAAGTTTGTTTTGAAGTCAGCTAGTTCACAAGTGACTCAAATAAGTTTACTTTCATACTTCACAGGTCAGCAGAGATGGTTAATAGAAGTCAATGTTGTATCCCTGAATGTTTTGGCAGAGTATCCTGTTTGTCTTGATTATGATTTCTCTTTGGGCAAGAAGAGTTGGATGTATTTATTTTGAATGGCGTCGATTTTCTTGTATCTTGCCTCCACAGAGACTGACGTTACAGAAAGACACCTCAGAAGAACATCCGACCAGCCCAGGGGCTGCCATCCGGGAAAGAATTATTAAGAGAGCGGCGCTGGAATTTAAAGATGGCATGTACGGTATCCTTTAGTGAATCATGTAACCGGGTTTTGAATGATTTCAAACACTGTACTGATGTAACAGACTGTGCTTATGTGACAGTGGAACATGTTAAACTTGTCAGTGACAGACAGATTCATTTACCTGCCTGTAAAGACCTGATTTGCCAGGTCCAAACAGTCTGCAGCTGTGTCCTAAATTTTTGCAAAATGCACTCTTTGAATAGAGAATTGTTGCAATGTGTGTTGAATAATCACAGCAAAATACCTGCATCGTGGAACCATAGTGAGTTTTGCAGATCTCCTTCCCACTGGCGAGATGTACTTCAAAATATTATAATTATTTGTATTTCTTGCCTTTGACTTTTACTGTAAGGCTTTATTCTTGATGAATTTTGCCTTTTAAGGAATTTTTGTGTTGTTTGTTTGTTTCGCTTTTGTAACTTCTGCTCTGTGCATGAAACGCTTGGTAACTAAAATACCCTTAAATAACTTCTGTCTACAACACATTGCAATATAGCTCTCCTAACTGATACAATTAACATCAAAGTACAAGCGCAGTGGTAGTTTGAAATATGCAGCATTGCTGCACTAGTTTCAGAAGCGAGAGAAAACACTTAGAGAATTGACAGAAAACAGGAATGATTTATGAGATCTTCCTAAAGTCACATGTCTAGTTCTGTTTGCTCAGCCCATAGCTATTTTCGGGCAGAGAATTTGCCTGAGGGTCAGACTGGACAATTTTCGATCTCTGATTTTGATGTTGATGTTTTCGGTAATTATGATAACTTGTTTAAAACTCTGAGACAGGAAAGCTAATTTTAGCCTCATTAACAGAGACGCAGTAATCCTAGGATTACATGAGTGCTCCCCAAAGGTAACGTTGATCTTTTCTTTGCCGTGGGGGGGGTGGGGGGTTGGGGGTACCATTCAGCAAGTACCATTTCTGGTGGACGTTGTGATGGACAATCGTAACCTTTCTACAATTGTAAGATTCTGATGAGAGACTTAAAGACAAGGCTATGTCACAGGTAGATTAAAAAATAAGAATAAAAGTTGTTTTCTTCTCCAATGGATGTGAATGTTTGTTAAATCCTTAACTCTTTTATCGTCACAGCTAATCTAGGTATCGGTATTCCAATGTTGGCCAGTAATTACATTAAACCAGATGTCAAAGTTCATTTACAGAGTGAGAATGGCATCCTGGGATTGGTAAGTCATGAGAACAAGTAGTGAACATTACTCAGTCAAGGATATTATTAAGTGAGGTTGGTTTTACCTATATTTTACATGTATATTAATAGTAAGAAGGATAAACAACAGTGAAAAAGCAAGGGAAAGAAAAAAAATTGCAAAACATATAAGAAGAAAGTGTCATAAGAAATTATCAGTATCTCTTTCTTTGCACAAAACGAAAAGCAGAAACAAAAAGTTGAAATTGCCAAAAAAGAACCAAAAAATCACAAAAAGAAGCAATTAGAAGAGAAGAAAAGGAAATGATAGAAAATAGTTGATCAATATATTTTGACATAATTTGGTGGTCTTGATATACATTTTCTCGTTTAGACTCAAGTGTTCGACATTTTATTAGAGAAAGCATCAGTCAATCGCCATTTAGCAAGCGACATGGTTTCTACCAAACCCACTGAATTGGAGGTCGCAGAAAGTATCACAGAATCATATGGTCATCCCTTAAAAAAAAAAAAAAGAATTTTTTAAAATTTCAATATAATCTGTGGCTTTTTATAGTTGTGAGTTGTTGTTTTTTCTTCTCCGTTTTGCTGTCTGATATTTCTTCATACAGCTATTGATGGTAAATTGTTCTGCATTTCATATTCCTATAAAAACTGTTTGTTTGATTTATTTTTTTGAAAAGTGATGTTTTTTTAACACTTAACAATAGGAAACCTCTGTTCCACGCCTGGGAGACACCTTTGGCTTTCATGTCGGTCCATTTTTTGTCTTTTTTTGAAGGGTCCATTTCCGAGGAAAGGCGAAGAGGACCCAGACTTAATCAACGCAGGGAAAGAAACGGTGACGGTACTCCCCGGGGCAAGTTACTTTGGCAGTGATGACTCGTTTGCTATGATCAGAGGGTAAATAACTCATTATGAAATTAATTTGATACATTTTAAGAGGGATATTTCCGTTGAAGAGAAAAAAATGTACGGACAGTATCTTGTCCCCTAACTCAAGAAATGGTTGATTGAGCATTGAAACCTATTTTTGACTAAAAAATTCATCCCTATATCATAAAAATACTACACGGTATGTGGTCTGTGATGTCACTATGGTAACTGTCACCATGGTAACTGGCAGCATGGTACTTCACTATAACAATCTACTTGTTGATTTATCATAAAAACCTTATATACATTTGGAATGCTTGCTTAGCTACCCATAATCTCTGTATAATAGAAATTTGTTATCAAAAGTACAACTTTTTGGAAGCAATGTTCTTTTGCTCTGTCGATTAATAGTTTAAATATTATAGAAAGAAACCCCCCCCCCCCAAAAAAAAAAACATGTTGAATTGCCTTCAATGACATCACTGTAAACTCTGCTGTTACCAGATGCTTTGAGTAAATATCACCGAATTTGGAGATGATCCTTTTAAACTGTTGAATCGTTTAGTATGGAGAAGCAAGCCTCTCCAACTTAAAATGATGTTAATTATCTTGTATTTGATATCAATGTATTTATCTAACATGAATAACATTAAATGTCTCTTTGTATTTCCTGCAGGGGTCATCTGGATCTCACAATACTTGGTGCTATGCAGGTTTCCAAGTACGGTGACTTGGCAAACTGGATGATCCCGGTGAGTAAGACCCTGATATTTGAATTAATACCATCAGAGGTAACAGGGACAGGGAGAATGGAGTAGGTGCCCTCCTTCCAGTCGTGGGGGACGGACCTGTAATTCAACGTATGCTGTGCATATGGTTTCCCTTCTCCTCTGACCTCTGTCCAATCCTTCCTCCATCCTCCTTCCCCCCCTCCCTCCTCCTCCGTCAACCTCGGTTATGCCACAAAAAAAATGGCTGAATGAAAACGTTTCTTTGTATATCCTGCTGCTTTAATGAAACCCGTAGTTCGAAACAGTGAGACATCTGACCCTGGAAACATTTCTTATAATGTGGGGATAAAGATTTCTGGAAATTTGGTGAAATTTTAATTATATACATCAGGACAGCAGATTTGCTGTGATGTCATCATAGTGCAATTGAGATACAGAAAAGCCTTTGTGTTTTATTGATATTGTTCAAATATTTTATATCCAATAAGGAAGATAGATTATTCTCATCAACAAATTCTAAAGCGATGAAATATTGAACACTAAGCTACAGTAACATCACAGGTGTATCAGATTTCAAGAACTTGTAGGGGAGTCGTGATATACACCTGTCAATGTTGTCACAGTCTTGATGAAAGGGGACTGGGGTTGAGAGCGGATGGGTCGTTTGGTTGGTTTGGTTTTTTGTGACTTTTCTGAAAAACATCACATTTCAAGGAAAATTAAGAGCAGTATCATAATTGGAAAAGAAAAGTGTTTAAAGAAATTCTACCATGATGAGATCATAGACTGCCTATTATTTTCTTCTTGCTGGAGTAAGGAAGGGTTTATCTGGTAGAAACAGTTGACATTCCATCCTATATCGAGTTAGGTAGGGAATTTTCAATGAACATTGTGGTACATATTTTTCTACTACATACTGTAAGTGTCACATTGTCCACCACCAAAATGTGCTGTTTTTGGTTTCGATGATAATCGTAACCCATGCATTCATGATGGCGTATGTGTGTATGTATGTGATGCGTTTGTGATGCCCAGCTTGTAAACACGATATCTCAAGAAGGGAAGGTCAGACCAACTTTAAATTTAACGTGTAGAAGTACTACATTGAGTACAAGAAGCCTATTGTTTTCATCGAGGTCAAATCGTGAAACCCCTGTAAACATGTACATCCTCACTATACATTACGTCAGATTCATGAAGAAAACTGCTCATGTTACATTTGCATTCTGGTTTCCCAAGATTTCATGTTTTCGAGGTTTACATTATCCTTCTGCAAAGGGTATCAGTGCTGCTCTTACAAACAAAAATATGTGCTAAACATTTAACAATTGTGGTCCATCATCATCAAACCTGTTCGTTATTTCTTCTAGCATAAACACGTCAACTCAAAACTTTTCATCAAGCTCATTTGCTTTCTTTTTTTTTCCAGGGCAAAATGGTGAAAGGAATGGGAGGTGCGATGGATCTTGTGTCAGCACCACACACCAAGGTCATTGTCACCATGGAACATGCTGCAAAAGGAGGAAAACCCAAAATATTGGACAACTGCACTCTACCGTTGACTGGCGTCCAGTGCGTGGACACGATCATTACTGAAATGGTAATATGTACTTTTTTAACTGTTTCCATAAATTACCCTCAAGGCCCGCCCTGTGTGAAATGTCTGAAAACCTTGTAGACAAGTTAAAAAAAAAAAAAACGGCTTTCTCCCTTAAGATGAGAAATTTGTTTAATAACAGGTTTTTCCTTTCTTTGAATAATTGTGTCAAAGTGCTTCTTCTCTGTCATTCATAAACAGAGTTCATAAAGATTTTTTTTTTTTTTTAAAAGATGTTTTCATATCAGCATTCTTTTCACTTACCTTGGGCTCATTTATTCAGCCCCCAAAATTTTCAGCAACATTTCACTACGTTTGGATAATTAATATATATTGTATAATTACCATAGGTATCAGGTAAGTTTTATAATGCAAATGCCTTCTATTGTGTAATTTTGTTCTTTCAGTGCGTATTTGAGGTTGACAAGGAAAACGGTCTGACGTTGACGGAGCTCGCAGACGGAGTGACCATTGAAGACGTAGTGGAGAGTACAGGGGCAGAGTTTCAACTAGCCGATGAAGTCAGACCGATGGGCCAAATCTGACCGATGCCGGCCGCCGAACAACGTCGTTTGAATAAATGCTACCGCTCTTTGGAAGATCATCCAAAGTAGGTGGGAAACACCGAGAAATGTGGACCTTTGTTGTATATGTTGATACCAAAACAAAAATCCTGAAATTTTACATCTTTAGACCAATAAAATGTTTGAGGCATAATGATCGTTTATGGGATCGGGTGATAATTGCTGAGAATGGCAGAGATGGACATTTGTTTGTTTGTAATCATGTACAGGGGTGGCAGAGGTCGAACTGTGATGTTACTCATGAACAGGGGTTTCAGGGGTGGACCGTGTGATGTAATCATGTTTTAAATGTGGCAGATGTGGACCTGTTATGTAATCATATAAAGGGCAGGCAGGGGTGGACCTGTGATATAATCATAAAAAAGTGCATGTTAAGGGCAAACAGGGTGGGCCTGCTATGTAGTCATGTAAAGGGCTGACAGGGGTGGGGGGGGGCCTCTGATGTAGAAAAAAATCGTTGATCAAATGTTCAGTCTGTTTTCATCATTACAAGTAGTGAACCATTCTGAAAATTTGTATGCCAGCAAAAAAAAAGGATTTTTGCACCTCTTTGCATTACCAGTTTGTATTGTTTCTCTATAGTAGTGGGTCACAATTTTGCATCATCATATATCTCACTGATTTATTTGAGTTTCATTTTTGGCCAAAGGATAAAAGAATAAAAAAAAATAAATGCTCGGTTTATTTCACTTCAAAAATTATATCATTAGTATGATTTTTTTTTTTAGATATAGCCTTACAAAACTATCAGAGAGTTCTATAACTTAACCATTTGACTTTAGGTTATATTTTAGTCTCTGAAGGTCATCGTTCAGTGTTGCCTAAACTTCAAAATTTATATGGGAACTAGTTCCTTGTAGACCTCTGGCCGTCCATTGAACCTATTAATTTGTGGTTGTACAACTCTGTTGAGTTATCTAGAAAGTAATTTACTTTTAGTCTCTGTTGTATTGAGATCCTGGTTTTTGAGTATGCTGTCTTTGGAGAGATTGTAATTCAACCAGGGAGAGAGGTGCCCTCTTCAACAAGGGCTACCTTAAATTTATTAAATCCTTTGGATGGACCGATGAAGTTGTTAGTGTCTGAAATCCTTGAGAACTTTTGCTAACCAGCATTTCAGAAGTAGAGATTAAATTTGCATCTCTTCCTGGGCTTTGACATATTGTGAAATATATTTGCATCTTCTGAATCGAGATTGTTCTAAAAGGACAAACAGTAAAAAAAAATTTTTAAAAGTAAACAGGTGAAAATTGGTGCTCTGTTCGCCTTATAGTGGATTACAAAAGAATGTCAAAATTGTATGCACTTTTTATAATAATTCTTTCAGTTAATAAACACTTTTGTAAAGCTGTCTTCCAGCCCTGGCCTCCTTCCATGATCCCAGTTTGCCTAAGAATTGTGGAAATGTTGATAATATGTCTCTACTCTTCGATATCAAGGACGGAAAATTCTTCTAAAACCTAACCTCATGCAGAATTATGAAGTATGATTTTAAAAATTTCTGCAGGTGCTTGCGAAAGCCTTCATCTAAAATGAGATATATAGCTGTATTTTCAAACAAAGTGATGTCCCAAGTACCAAACAGAAATAACCAAAATATTAAATATGACAATAAATTGTTGTGGGCAGTTTCCATAGTTTGAAACAAGAGGGCAAATGGTTGTGTCATTCTTAGATTAAGGTGGTTCCTAGCCATTCTGGGTAGTACTGTTTGTCAGTGAAGCTACACAAGTAATGGGTAATATGTCATAACTTGGATAGGAGTGCAAAAGCTAGGCTAACCATGATATTTTCTCCACGATGCCTGTTTTTTTATCCAGGATTTTTTTTTTGACATTTTTTTTTTGTCTTTCAAAGACACTTTACTGTATCATTCATAATCAGCAACCCTTATGTGAGGCTGTTTTTTTTTTTTTCTTTTGAGCTGAAATCAAGCTTAATAAATGGTGCCCTACCAGCATGACAGGAATCAATTCAGGGATATTCAGCGATATTTTACCAAAAGAGCACAATATTTCACAAAAAAATATGCAAGAAGGAGGATAAAAATGAACACTTTTAAATTGTTTTACAATCTTTATCATGTCCAATTTGTTTTCATAGTAGGAACGTAAATAAAATTACATGTACTTTCCTTTGAATATTTTAATGAAATTGTTACTATTTTCTGAACCGGTTCATGCCATCTGAGAAATAATGTGGGAATTTTATCTTAATGATCTAACTATGATTAAGAGACTAATTAGATTGAAGGTTAAGTGGTATGTGATTCCATGTAAAGGGTCATCAAAGTCTTCCTTGATATTGAATATTTTGTTCCAAACAAAGAATTGATTTAATTTGTGCATGGCTAAATTTCCATAGTTTCTTGGCATCCTTCGGCATTTCGGTAGTAGTTCCCAACGCGTTTGACTAAAAATGTGGTGGAAGTGGTGTCTGTTGGATGTAACTAGAATGCAAGTTCACAATCTGCTATTTGCATTGTAATTTAGTTGGTAGATTGAGGCTCTTAACCTTTGAAATGTAAACAAAATATTTTATAAGTGAGGAAAGCTCAAGGAGGCACAGGAGATTGTAAACTATAACATTTAAGATGGCTTTAATCCAAAAAGTATGACAAATTGAGGTGTGGGGGGGGTGGGGGGTGTGAGGTGTGGAGCAGAGGACACTGTTGGTCATTCTCATGCAAATTTTGAGTTGTGTTGCTATCTCCTCATCTTTCAATTATCCAATGCTATTCTCTTCAAGGAAGTCAACTATGTAAAGAAACTTGAAACATATTGAAACTTTATTTTGCAATTTGTTTTCCTCCAAATTTAATAGCCTATGCAATTACCGTGGATATTTAAACGTCATGAAGAATCCTTACCTAATGCACAATTTTCCAAGAAAAGATGAATGTTTGGTATCAGATTAGAATCATTAAAGGAACACAGATTTAAAGACTAGTTTGATTTGTTTTTACGTTCTCTCTCAAAAACTTTCCGAGGAGTAAATCAACACAAGTTCCTGTTTACTCTTTTGATGGATTTAAGGTTGGCTCTGTTTCATTTTTTTGTTTTGTGTTTCTCAACTTCCTGGTTAATATCGAACATACTTCCTGTTTTTTGTGTTAAAGTATGGAATCATGCCATGAATATGATATATATTATTATAACGATGATGATAATAATGATGATGATGATGATGTAATAGAGATATCTTTATTGTGCATTGTTTAATTGTAAATATACGTTTTAAGGAGCAGCTCGAGATGAAGGTATTGTTTTGTGATCACACAGCCTAAACAAAAACAAACACGCTGAAAAATGAACGATAAACATGACAAAGAATAATGTGTGTTTTATTCAAAAAGGAATCTTAGCAATGGTGATGGAGAGTATGTGATAACCCTTTGGCTTTGTAAACACGGTAACTCAAACACTATTCAGTAGATGAACTACATATGTGGTATGTGGACGCACAGTATTGAGTACAAGAACACTTGTGTTTTCTGCAGAGGTCAAAGATCATTTCAGGTCAACAGAGGTTAAGATCTGAAAAACCTTGTGAACACCATGACTCCTAAAAGCTATTGTATTGTTATGCCTGAAGATCAGAGATACAAACATCAAATGGTGTCAGAAGTAAACTAATTCATTGTACGGACTGATTATTTCTACTCAATGTACATTGAGAAAGGAAAAGTTTACCAATCTTTGCCACTACTCACAAAGTACAAGATTGTGCACAGTGTGTATAAATCATTAAATTTGTGAAGTTATGCTGGGTCATCATTACTGTACACATTGGCTTAGTACAGTAATTGTTGTTACATCTGAACACTTGTCAGATATATGTAGAACATAACATGTAGAGAATGATATTGAACAAATCATTGCCCATTTACTCTTCTTCAAAATATGAAAGAAGAAAAAACAAACCGTTTGCTATCTTCTGTAAATCACTTACAAAACAAGCTATGAAGCTTTAACTATATTTTCATCTCAGACCTGCTATTTTTTTAAAAAATTTAAATTTGTGTTGTAATGTTAATTAGCATTTGGCCATATATATGGATATGTGGTGTTTTTCAGTATCTGTACACAATATCTTATACATAGCTCAAAGGTTGCTGTATTCGCACTGTTAATTCTACATCGTTGCCAGGGAGTTGTGTGTCCTTTACATGATAATCTCACCATTTCTCTGCAAACATTATAATTCAATGCCCTTTTATTGTTGGAATGGCAGCAGGTTTGTATAGAATCATCCATTAAAGTAACTGTTAAAGCCAAATGTCTGCATTAACCTAAAGTTGACAATCATCATGATGAAATCTGCAAATATTTGTTGATTTTTTTTTTATGCAATTGTGAGTAACTGAAAAATATTCTTACGGTTATGTTAAATTGCTTGGAAAACCTTTCACATGACCCAAATTCTTTTGTTCGAAAATATTTCCAAAGCGTTAAGAAACGAATTGTATTTATATTCTTGCTAAGATTCTGAGGTAAGCCATAGTGAAGTTATCAATACTCATAAGATGGGAGGGGGGAGGGAGAAATGGGACTCGAACTGGACATTTTATTTTGGGACGGGGCTTCCAAGGGTGTGAACTGGGGTGGCGAAAAGCCCTGTCATTGAACTGATTTGGCATGAAAAGAACTCTATTCATATTCAAAGTATCCATGAACAAAATAAAGCATATATGAAACAATTGTTGTTATCCTTCTCTTTACTAAGAAATGGTTCGAAGTACAAAACTCATCTCTCTGTTATAGAATGGTTGGTTCTAAATGGATGTTATATTTTGATGGTTCTAAGTGGATATAGTTTTATGCATGTATTGATGTTTATGGGGCCCTGATGTGTGTGGGTTCTTTCATTCTTTCGTTTTTCATTTTGCCTTCTTTTACTTCAAAATAAAGGAAAAAGAAAGCAAAGAAAAAAAAACTCACTCACAAACACTGCTGATTTTTCACGCTTTAAGCATAAAAGCTAAAGCTTAAAGTATAAACATTGATACATGCACAAAGATATATCCACTTGAAACCACCAAAATATTGCATCAATTTTTTTGGGTAAGTAAAAGAAGGCAAAAGTTGGGATTGAACCAGGGACCTTGTGATGTCAATTTTTTCCTCTACCACAAGACCATAAGGTGGAGTGCTGCAATTGGTTTCCTTAGAAATATTTAAACATCCAAGTTTGGGTACTTAGAGTATTTTCCTTAAAATAATTTTCCCATCGGGGGAGGGGGCGGAACCTTGTCAGGGGGAGGGGGTCCGCGCAACTCACCTAGGCCGCGCAGAGAACCTTGTCAGGTAGACCTGACCTATCCAGCGGAGTCCTTTTGCGGCGATTGCTCACCCAGGACTTGAACCGCTGCTGGCGTGATGACCCAGCAATCCATTGGCGACGGAGTAGCCCATTACACCATTTTGGTTCCCAATGGGAAAACTTTGTTTCTTACTTTTATACTTCAGCCTTCTCCAAAGATCAGAAAAGTAAAAGCCTCTACCTGGACTTGAACCAGAGACATTGGAATTGTCTGATGCATTCCCTTGCAGAGCACTACCAACTGTGCCACAGCAGATGTTGAGAAATAATGCTCGTTTCTAATATTTAAACCTCAGAATGGAAGGATGAAAATATCAGAAAATTAAAAGCCTCTACCTGGGCTTGAACCAC
>KN885968.1:56485-68928 GCA_000934455.1 Apostichopus parvimensis
AGACATTTCAAAGTCATTTGGCTTTTGGAAAGTTTTGTTGTCTTTTCCGATGGTTTGCTTTGAGGCTTCGAAACAGATGATCCATCGGGTTCAACCTGACATTGAATGCACTGTCCATTCAGGATTGTCTCTTGCGATTTATGTGTGGAATTCCTTGAAGATTCATCAGAGGTCTTTCCTGAAGAATATATGTTTTCAGCCGCTGAGTTTCTTCCTGAGCTAAGGGCTTGGTCTCTAGGAGGTTTGTTACAATGCTGACATGTTAGGCAAGATGGTGATGTTGGCATGATACTGTTGAGGTCTGCAACCTGAACACTAGATGCTGGAGTATGGCTGCTTGACAAAGAGTCTGGAGTTGCCATATCTTTGCTTAGGCTTCCAAAATTGTCATCACTGGGAAGCGAAGGAAGATGTTCCGATAATCTGACTTTATCCTCTGGGTACATGATGAATTTGAAGAAGTGGAGGTTACTGAACGGACCTATTGAACAAACATAATATAAATACTGTAGAACACATGCATAATTATGATTACGACATTACTTCCCCCTATAACGAATAATTAAACAATAAAAGGATTTTGTCTTTCCCTTCAAAGTCTATCCTAAGTCGGTTTAGCTATATGTTACTTCTGGATTGTCAAGAAAGTATACTTTGGACACATTTCAGTGATGATGCCCATGACCCTTTACAAAATCACACTTCCTCAACCAATGCTATTTAAAAAGCATGAACATTATTTCTACTTATCATCCCCATTATTTCACAATGTTATCTAGGCTATATCATATTTGAACTTTGATGTGCAACATGTTGTCTCAAATATGGTTTGGGCAAATAACTCAGCACTACTTCAATTCAGTGCAGTGTAACAATTTGTGGTTGTAACTCGTGTTTCTCTTTTCTTAGATAGGCCTTGGCTACCACTGTACCAGTACCACGTTACACATCACCAGGACAGCCTAACTCTAGTACTAGTAGAGGGCTAGCCTAGGCCTACACCAGATATGCAAACCAAAGCCTTACCAAGGCATAGCTGGTCAGGTTGCAATTTTCATTTTCTGTATTGCATGTGTCATTTGTACGTTACATACAGAATTCCGACAGTAACCCAAATACTGCAATTAGCGGAGCTTGGTTAACTGTAAGGTAGCTTGGGCCTAGCATTACATAAATAGACCTAACTCATGTCTGATATTCCGTTGGTGTTTAGCCTAGCGTAAGTCACTCCTGTAGAGGCTATTAATAGCATTGCCAAGACTAGTGTAATGTTACATCATTCGCGTCTGCTATTGTGATATAACTTTGCAAATCATTACTTGTTTTTCCTACCTAAGAAGATTCTGGATCATGGCGCAAATAAAACCCAAAATGCAGGTGTAATACAAATTGAAAAAGAAAAGATGCTGCTGGCTTATCTAAGTCTAGGCCAATGACTGTGGCTAAACTCTTTCGAGATTGGCGAACACAGAGCTGAGGTACATGTCTGTAGACTAGACGCTATCCATGGATTGTTTATTATGAAATTGGCGTGACGTCACACGAAGCCTATTACGTGCAAGTCAAAACTCGAAATCTTTTTTTGGATTCTCACGTCAATGTTCATGATAGGCTGCTTGTGGAACATCAACATGGCCTTGTATATTATTATCAAAGAAACTGTAAAAGTGTATCGCTTCCCCGTATCATTCATCCCAAAATGTCATTCCCAAAATAACAGTTTTTTTATAATGATGTTTTCCTAAATTTCATCAGTATTTTGCTATATTTGCCAACTGATAAGCCCACGCTAGAGATCGAGTAAAAAACTGATCACATATCAAAGCAGTTCATATTTTTACTACCGAGATATTCGGTTGTTATGGTTGAACGCAACCGGCTAAACATCTGGGACCAATTTGGACTGAGAAACAGAACTCATAATAATGAAACACATATTTGAGCAGCTTTAGCCTTCCTAAATAGTTTTGAGGCAATATTGATGGCCTTTCATTAAACAGTGCAGCAGTGATTGAATGGGATGTTATCGTAGAAATAAAGATGGCCAGGAGAATGACGTACAGGAATTACTGAGACACTCGTCATTTTGACGGCGCAAAAGTATACCCGGGTTCGGCTGTGCGTATAGGCTACGGTCTGGACTTACTCAATGGTTATCAGAATTGGCCACAAATTTTAGCATGCCAAGTGTCTCAGTGTGGGTAACCATTTTTATAGTGGCAGTATATAAACTGCATATTGCAGTTTGAGCATGGTGACCATTTTCTAACTTTCTAGCAAGTTTGATGACTATTGACGCCGTCAAAATTGATCGACCAACTGGGCATTTAACTTTGCATTTAACACAGTCGGTCATATAAATTAATACTATTTGATTTACCATTTGATAAGTACGTGATAATATACGGGACAAGCGCCCTCTATTTCGTAATTTATTCCCGCAACGAATTGACAAAACGACTCGGTGATACTCGTTTTATTCCTATGTGAAATAACGCAAAGAATAGGTGAAATTAAGGGCAAATTTGATGCGAAGTTGACAAGTGTCATTACCAAGACTAATCAAATCCAAAATATGTCCTTGCTTGGTCTTAGTGTCGTCTGCTTTTATATGCCTATAGCTGCTCGTTCGGTTGTTACTAGGCTACAGTCTACAAAACTGTCACACTTATAGGCGAAAATATGAATTAAATGCAATAGATTATCGCCGTCCCCCAAATATATTAGTCAATATTAACACAGTTAACGACCCCATGTTAGGCTCTAGCTACGGGCGTTCCTTGTGTTGGCCCTCAATACTCTAATGTTAGTACTAGCCTATGCAGCTTATATCTGTCTGCTTTACCTAGCTCAAGGCTAATGATAGATGTTTCAGGGGTTAGATACTCTTCACTCAGTCGACGTAAAGTATAACTTGATGCAAGACCATGTGGTATGGTAATGTCTAATTTGATGTCTTGACTTAATGGATCGAACGTTAGCTTCAGTGTGGCCTGTATATCGGTTAATTACACATCAGAGCCGCCTACAAAATAAACCACGGCAGTTTTGAAAACGTATAGAGTTCGGTTTATTATAGATTAGACACTGTTGTATTTTAAGGATATAAAATCTAAATGATTTCCAACTTGATACCATTACGACTGAAGTTCTTTATCTAAATTTTGTACCATGCCTGTAGATTAACCAAGCTCAGTAAAAATTTATGGGACGCCGATAGTTCTTATAGGCAAAATGGAACCAGTTATACAACTCATACTTCCCGATTTTTTTTTAAAATATAAAATGAAAATCACGCAGTTCAGAACATCCCTCTTTATACAAATTGACTCTGCAAATTTGAAAGTGACCTCTAAATAACAGCCGCCTCTTTGCATGATACTCCCAGCGAGTACCGTACTCTTTAGGCACAGGTTACAGGCTTTTAATGACCACACGTGTGCTTAAAATAGCACTCATTATCAGAAACAAACAAGTCGAGACGTATTGACAGTGTAACTGTTATTTTTAGTTCAAGGGAAAACTTGATTGGGACTGTAGACAACGATGATATAAGAAAACACGTTTTAAGTTGCTGTTACTTCTAAAAGCTATCATGCAGTCACAACGTGACTTAAAACGAAAACAGATATCCTACCGAGAATCACACGCTGGACATTAAGAAGATGACATCATTGTTACTGACACACCTTCAAACTTGTCACTTAATATGCCAAAAATAGAACAAACAACCTTCCGTTTCAATAACGTGCATATAATTTGTCGGGCATTATATTCCATTGAGACCTTCTTCATAACTTAATTGCATGATGTAGTTTGGTTTGGTGACACCTTCTAATACTAAAGGAGTTTACCCCCTGATCGACATCGCGAGAGGTCCTTTGGGGCGGGGGGGGGGGGGGGGTCCGCCCCCTGACTTCTGACTGTATGGACGCTCCATCACTGGATTTCATTTGGGGGGGGGGGGGGGGGGTGACACCTTTGAATTATCTGTTTCATTTTCAAACATTTCTGTCACTTTTATTTCAATGTTCATTCGTTGTTAACATCACGTAACGTCTAGCTCTCGTCTTAGTAATTATTATAGCATATTCAAAGCAAAACAAGTTCTTGGATATTACCTATTGTTTATGTTATACGATACCAGGAAAGCTAACAAGTGTATAGAGGTTAGCTAAATAGGATGGCCACTGCATTCATGAAGCATTCAGAGAACATTACCGATGAAACTTGGTTGAGATACACATAACAGTGCTTTGTGTTGTTTGCCGACCTTGCAAAATTGTGAGGGAATCCGCGGATTGTAAAGTCGGCAATGACTATAACACGGATCGCAAATTCGGTTATTACATTCGTTCAACACGGCAGCATACAGAAACGTTGTACTCAAAGCCGAAGCCAAAGTGAATTAATTAGTTCACACATCGGGAGTCTATGTATGCTAAGTTCTTCAATACCGCCCTCATCCCATACTGTAGTTTTAACTTTAAAATATAGCCTGGGCACGAAAATCAAACAACTTAATCCGTTCTCAATCTCAGTCCCGTTATCTCGAGACTTTAACCGTATCTGATCATGGCGATGTGACGTCAAGTGAGTATCATGACTCCCTTGGAAAGGGAAACAGACAATATACATATATTCAGATTAAATATTGACGAGCTATCTACCGTGTATACTGTTTACACGTGATCACATGATCTTAGCCACCATGCGTTATGTAACGACTGAAATACATACACAGGTCATACTATATTAAATAACAGATTGTTTTCTTTCAGTTAAGGTTATATATTGTTCCCATATGTCATCTTTACTAGTCGCAAAAAGTACTGTCTTCCGAACTTCTGTTTATCCTTTCTCTGAGAACCAAAATATAAAAGAACAATAATAAATCGTAAAAAAAGACTGCATAATTTCAGGGTTCAAAGGTCATCAGTTGAAGTCTTCCATCGGAATACGCGGGAATGAATATTTCTGCGAGACCGTCTCCATCTATGTCAGCATATGAAATAGCGCCAACCGTTCCCTCATTGGCTTGGAAGATCACGTGTTTGGTGTACGTCCAATCCTCGGGGTCGTTGTCTTTAACAGCTTCAAATAAATAAGCGTTGTTGTCGTCATCACCAGTCATCAATATCATTGGTTTTTTCCTGAAAATAAATATGAGGGCGCTCACATAGTCTTCATGCATAGATTAATTATAGACTGTAGGTACCGCACCACAATTAGAGTAGTGTACATCCGCTCGAAAGGTTAAATTGTCGGAGAAAAGGGGGGAAAGTACCTAAGGTAAAGCTTCTTTAAGCATGTTATCAGTTACCGTCATTGCTTGTTGTTTTGCCTTTATATGCAAGAGCATAATTTAAAGTACAGATGGTGTGAAAATAGGGAGGATTGAAGGTGATATAAACCATTTTAGAAAATCTTTGGTTAAATGTTGAAATTACTCCGGGCGAGCAGATGGGTTGGGGTTCAATATGCTAAACTTGCTCAAAATCTAAACGGTCATGATATGGAAGTTTGCAAGTGCCATGATAGGCCAAGATCTCAGCTATCATGTGGTGGGTACCAGTTGAAAACTTCTATCTATGCTTTGACAGGTCTTGAAAGTAACAAGTTTAGTGTGTAAGTCAATGGAACAATTAATTCTGGTGCGAGACCTGTAGATACAAACCCTTTTACGTTTTTCGTGACCATATATTCTATGTCTTCATTATGCTATGTTTCCTGTTGTTATTTCAAGTAGTATCTAAAAGGGTCAAAGTTCACAGCAAGGATATTGTATCAGGGGTCCATGGACATGTTCTCTTGTGAATTTTTATTCGAAGAGGCACATCATAACTATCATTGGATTTCTCAGAGGTTTCGTGACACACAATTGACCTTTAGAACATATCACTTTAACATTACCATAACAGACATCCATATACAAATAAATGCTGCGCTGTACAAATTGCACACATATTAAACGTCGTCTTCACCAAACAAAAACAAAAAACAGCTAAAGCAGTTTGTAACCTACAGAGATATGACGTTTAGTACTAGTGACGCAGTCAGTTTGTGACCAATTAAGCCTTGACGACATCTCTCTGACGGAAAGAGTCGAGAAATTCCATGAAGTTTTAAGTAGAAACATTCATTAATATTATGTCTATATAATGTGCATGCCTACAATCACTGTCATAACAAACTTCATTCACTGAACCTAATTTGCATACAAGAATCGGGGCGGATGTGGTGAAGTAATGTATAAGTAACTTTTACGTAGTTTTCAAAATCTGATTGCATGTTTAGATGGGATGGAAACTTGGAATTCCCCATATGTAAATTGCGTTTAAGATTATTACATTTTTTAACTGTAATAATTTAATTCTTAAATAAAGCAATAATCGTATATAATGACATCTTACCGATCGACAGGGATTCTTGGGTACATGCTCCTTGCTCGTCCCGGCGATCCGTTCCCTTCTGTAATTTCTGGAACATTCGGTTTAAAGCCATCTGCAATCACGTGTTTTGTCCAATCACCCTCAGGCCAGTCCTTGTTTCTCATTGGTTCGTAGATGAGGAGTTTACCGTTTTTGTCACTAAAAAATGAAGACAAAGGCAAATAAAAGCATGATATTAAGGATATATATAACTTTTTAAAACACTGTGTTCAAGATATTACAAAATTGGCAGAGCCAATGCCTTGCCCTTCCCACATGTTGGAAAGGGGGGGGGTGGGGAAATATTCCCATATATATGCCACTTTGTTTCCATCCATCAATAAAATGGGCAATGAAAAATAAACAATTTATTTCTTCATCAATCTGATTGAAAAGTATTTCGCTATATATAACTTTATATACCACAATTAACACCACGAGACTAAACAAAAACCATTACTTATGTTATTACCATAATTAATTCGTTACATTAACAATTTGTCGAAGAAGCAATTTGGTTCGCTTGGTCACTTTTGTTCTTCGATTTATTGCAGCTACTCCACCGCGTACTGATGATCTGCCTAATACAGGAAGCATGGGTCAACCGCTCCTCTTAGGAACCTATTGGGCTATAATGATCATCGTCTGAAAATTTATTTACGCCCTGATAACTTGTAAAACTTTTGTTCACTAGACGTTTTCTAAATGTAGTGGGGGTTTTCTAAATGAAGACCTATATATAGTGGTTAGCATTTCCAGGTTTGCGAAAAGTACACACGCAAAGTTCAAACCAATGACTAGGCTTTAGGTTTTTGTTTGAGAGCGTTGTGGTCAAATGGTTAAGGCAGTGGACTTGTGATCTAAGGCTTGCAGGTTCGAGTACTCATGGAGGTAATACCTCCATGGAGTACTGAACCGACCATAAAGGCACTTTATCTACATCGTCTCTCTTTACCCAGGTGTATAATGGAGACTTGCGAGGTAACTTGTAAGTATCATATAGTTGCGTGCGCCGGTTTTTGGCTGCACCCTTATGGGAAGTCCCCAATGCAGGGGACACGTTTGTGTGGTGCACGGTATATAGTGCCCTATAGGAGGGATTGATTGAAGTGTGCACACTTTGGTGTGTGTGTGTGTGACAAGTTACCAACTTGTCCAGGGGTCAAGTTATAAAGTCGTGCAGTGAGGTGGTGCCCTGGCCTCGAATACGGCTGTAAACCCTTCAAATGTGACTATATTGATTTTCGTTCATGTATCTATGTGGTCGGATGTATGAAGACAACAAATTGCTTGGAGCAACAAGTTTTCTCGGGTTTGTTTCTTGTCAATTTCTAGCAATTTTCACATTTGTACCTAGTGTAGTCCAAGAAAAGAAAAACATTTGAGTGATATTCATATTTGTATAGCTGTTCCGCTTATCAAGATATTCACCCTATAATCATGCTTCATCTCTGGAATGATCCTTTAATACTAAATTGGTGATGACGTCATCTCCTAAGTGCAGACTTAAAGGTCAATGTTAACCATAAATTTTAATAACTCAGCCAAGCCATATTCTTTGAACTTTATATCCGAACAACAGAACACCTTTGGATAACATATCAGAATCATATGTCCTTGACAAATTGTAATACATTGTAAGCGTTTTATTTGAGGCCACTGGATGCCACATTGCACTATCCCATATGGATTCCATATTTGTGATACATGTTGTGATGAACTAACCTATAATGGTCTGTGTACTAACCTAAGTATTTCAGCTGTTTTATTATATGAGCCCACTAAGAGTGGTATATATGTCTGGAATAATCTTTGTTTTAAAATTAACCCAAACACACAATGTAAAAAGGTCGACGGAAAGAAAATATTTTCTTTTGTTTATACTGTTTACCTGTTCGCAGTAATTAACAGTTCGAGATCACCGTCTGCGTTCATGTCGGCCAGCTGACAGAAAAGACGTATATGGAACAAAGAAAGGTAAAATTAATATTAAAACGACCCAGCAAGGAACGCAAATGATCAGATATGGTAAAATTATTGCTGAGCATAGGCGGCGGAAGCGGGGGGGTCGGGGGGGACACGTCCCCCTCTAATTTTTGAGTGGGGGGGACGTCCCCCCTAAAAAATCAAACCAAATCAAAATTAAAACCAAACACGTCGAACCATCAACGCGATGTGAGGAAATATCGGAAAATAGATCACAAACTTCGTCAAAAAGAAGGAAACACGAGTCAGTATATTTGGAAAATATAAGTAGTGGCTGTATTGCTAGTTTCCTGACTTCTAGATGACTAGTGAGACTGCGACTGGACTAAACGCAAATGCCAATTTAAGTGACAGCCAAATGACTCAGTCAATAATCACTGCTATGTATGTTAGCTGTTCAGCAGAGAATCAACACTATTTTGCGAAGTGTTCGCCGCTAAGTGTAATCTACACTGCATGGCTGAAAAACGATCATAAATATATTTGTACGCAAGCTAATATTTTATTAAATCTGTAAATTTTTAGACCCTAAGACATCAAAATATTTAGTGCACGAATACACTATTAGGGGTCGGAAATAGCGATTTCCTGCGATCTGAGGGGTCTATTTTACCCAAATTTTTTTAGTACGCTCCGCGCCAACCGATGGTGGCGCTACGCTTAGATAGTGACTTCGATATCCGTCCCCCCCCTAAAATTATTGGCTTCCGCCGCCACTGTTGCTGAGAATATAGTTTTTACTTATTTATGTACCCTCCTATATGTACCTTCCTGAAATTGTTGTTTTACTTCACTGCAGTTACTTATTATTGAAGAAACGTACTTCGTGGGGACAAAATATAAGTCGCAGTTACACTCTTCGGGTATGGCACGCCGATTGCGCACATTTGTTTAGCATTCAGTAAAATGTTGTGGCTATTTAGAATTCAATTATCTTTATTCTCTTACCTCACAATCAAAGTAGCGCTCTTCGGGAGTAGCATCCAATACTTTATGTTGTAAATTGTAAAAATCGGGAGATGTTCCTACGGGTACCAAGAAAAGATATAACGAATAAAAATATGCCTTACGCCTTCAAGGGTCTATTAATGGGTCTCAAAGTGCCTCAGTTAGTGTCTTTATTTTGTGCCAACACATGTACTTCCATTTGTGATCTGCAATAAGCAAGGCACAACAACCAAATCTCATTTTCTAACATACCTCAAAAAGTGTCATCTTGTATTGCTTGTTGGCAATTTTCCCCGGAGAGAACATTCGGACGCAGTAATATCCACTCTACATGGAGCATATCGTCTTCGGTTGGGTGAATGGTGGGGTACTTCAAGAACAACTGGGTCTACTCTAAATATACTAGGGTAAAACCCCATGAATATAACCATAGCGTAACTGTAGTTACAAGTTTTGAAACTCACCATCGTACCAGGACATCACTAGCTTCTCCAAGAAGTATTGAGTACTAAATATGACGTAACGGGTCAAACCATTCTGGAGAGGTATTTCGTAGTAGCAAAATCCAGCATCAGGACCATCAAATAGTGGAAACTCTTCCCAAGTTGACGTCAGTGGATCTCCACTCTCTGGGTGTTTATGCCAGACCATTTGGGCAGTTATTGGACCTCCATCTGTAATGTGTTAGGATGGGTATAGAGCAGTGTAGGCTACATGGGGGTGCTTAATTGTTTAATTGTATGTTCAGAAGCAGGGTTTATTTTCAATGAGTGAATAGGGCTATTTAAAAAAAAAACATTAAAGCCCGACTTTTCATAAAAGATAGCGGATGAACCTATCGCAAGAATTGGACTTACCTCGTTTTTGAGTCCAAGTTCGACTCCAAGTCTAAGTCCGAGATCGCGTCCGAGTCGGAGTCCAAGTCCAACTCCGAGTCTAATTTAAAGTCCAAGTCCGAATCCAAGTCCGATTCCATACCCAAGTCCATACTAATCCAAGTCCATACCCGAGTCCATGCTAATCCGAGTTTATGCTAATCCGAGTCCATACCCGAGTCCATACTAATCCGAGTCCATACTAACCAGAGTCCATACTAATCAGAGTCCATACTAACCAGAGTCCATACTAATCAGAGTCCATACTAATCAGAGTCCATATCCGAGTCCGAGTCCAAGTCTTGAGTACCGGTACGGTTCAGATTTCAAGTCTGCTCCCTCCCTCCCCGCCACTCCGAAAAAAAAGATTATTAAAGTCTACATGTCAAATGGTGCATTTTGAGGAATATTTAGACATAAATTCGTTCTATGTACTATATCTAAACGCGAAGTTTTTCTAATAACAAAGTTTGATTTTTTTCACACGTCACCGATCGAGTATATTATTAAAATTATATGACTGCAATTGATCAAACTGAGATGCTCTTCTCCTTCAGTTTCTGCTCTAAATGAACATTAATAATTAATGCGGGGTTATTTATAGTGATTCGAAGCGATTCTATACGACAGAATATATCGCCCATGCAGTCAATTACTTATTTACACAATTATAATACAATCATTAAGTATTAATCAAATGCATAAATAAATTCAGAAATAGACATTTCTTCATTATTTGTAAAGAAAACTTTACTATCATGAAAACTCATGTATACAGTATCGTCATTTTATTCTATTATCAAATAGTACTCCGAAAGTTTATCAAAGGTCAACTGTTACTAAAAAAAAAGAAAAAAAAAAGGATTCCTTATGATCGGAAAGAGAAATTATTCCATTTTTATCAAAACATTTCAGAACCCACTGTCTGGTTATGGAAACGTTGTTACAATGCCCGCGAGGTGGTCAAGCTAACCAAGGTTTTTTTTTTCTTAATTGCTGTACCATCGTGCGATGGCTCCGTTTTTTCCTCTTTCATTATCATATATGCAATGCTATCAATTATCGATCTTCAAGGACAGAGGAACGCCACCTTCATTTAGCAATTATTATACTCAATGCCAGTCAATGCCATCAGTCTGTTACTTGAAGTGCAATCGACAATATATATACATAGCCCAGAACACTATATAATATATAACATGTTCAAATTGAAGAACTAACGTATAACCTTTGATGAAAGGACCGAAAAGTACATTGTACGTTTCCCGTTATTCATATAGTACACACATTTTTGGTTAATATTAACTTTGTTCTTGGAAGTTATAGACCTCGTGAAAAAAATCGGGTTTTATGATTAGTTTGGCAGGTTTATGAGTTAACCAGGTATGTAGGTATGGTGTGGTAAACTTTTAAATTCTGTCCCAGCCGCTTTGCAGTTTTATTCAGAGAAAGCCCCCGAAGTACATGTACACACACAGAGACACAAATGGTGGCTATGAAACTTTACGGGGACAGTCTTTGACTTGGTCCTACATTCCGAGTCCTACCCGAAACTGAAGCCGAATCAGGTTTTGGACTCTGGTCCATTTCTAATTCCGATCATTTTTTGTAGATATATAATGAATGTAGGATAATTTAGATATATATATAGGGTTAAATATATCAGGATTTATACCGTTGGGGTTAGAAGAAATATACTTAAATGCATCCGTATATAAACCCATGTACTTTTACAGAGTAAGTTCAATATCTATAAGCGAAAAACTGAGCGAAAAGTCATCATTGTATAGTAAAGGAAACTGAACAAGGTTATTAATTTAACGGTCATCTAGTTAGAGAAATAATACCGTGTAATATGCTAGGGATATATAATATGGAGCACCGTATACCATTCTGGTTGAATTGGTTTGAACAAGAATGATCATTTCGAATGAACTTTCAAAACTGATGCCATCAGAACACGCATCAAGTACGATGAATGATTATTTGTACATGTCATGGTCATTTCGACTTTTAAATATGATACAAATGAGATCTACGTTACGCAACAGATAACAGTTTCCCATTTGAGTGCACCTTATATATATATATTACCCGAGTCCATACTAATCCGAGTCCATACTAACCAGAGTCCATACTAATCAGAGTCCATACTAACCAGAGTCCATACTAATCAGAGTCCATACTAATCAGAGTCCATATC
>KN885971.1:17595-41708 GCA_000934455.1 Apostichopus parvimensis
ATCCCTTCATCTTGGTGAGGTCATATGTTTAAGACAACAATGCAGCACCAAACATTAACACCAAACTAACACCATTTCAACATATTGATATTTACATCTCTTCATCTTGGTGAGGTCATATATTTAAGACAACAATGCAGCATCAAACATTAACACCAACATACTATATCATCATTAATAGATGAGGTTAAATAAATAGTTGAACCAAAAGATGAAATTAAACAGTTATCAACTTACCATAATAATTTGCTTTCAAGTTCTTGAGAGTTGCGATAGGTTCAAAGTTGACAATTCTTAAACAGCAAAAGACATGCATTAAAAATTAATAAATGTAACAAGATAGCAATGTAGGGTTTTGGGATATTTAACCTGATATGCAGTGAATGGTTTAGAACTATATTAAACTTAGAACTTGATTGCACAGGATGGTGTAGGAACATACTTTACAGCAAAGCTGATTGTAGAAGAGGTTAAGGAAATATACTTTTACTGGAATGAGAAGTTATATATTGATCATTGAGGGTTATTTAATATAACATGATGATACTTTTGCTATTATCATGTTGTTGGATTTATTCGCAAAATTGCTTCAGTACCTAGCTTCCGTAAAGAACTTCCTTGTAGTGAATGAAGGAGTGAAAACACCCTATTTCAGGATTTTACTCCCTCAATTATATTACAAGGCGATTGGGATCATAGCGAAGAGAAAAAGAACGATTTGTTAAAATACAATTTTGGTTGGAAATATCTCTGATATTGTGATCATATTTCTCAGTATGAAAACTATGCATGAAACTATGTATTAAAGAACCAAATGAGAGCTTGTTACCTTGCATGAATGCAAGGAACATTGACCACAAAGGGTAGTGCTTGGGTATTGCCTGATGTCTGTTGCTGTAATAATTTGGCTTGCTGCTCCAAGTCCTTTGTCAGTACCTGAGGGTATTATGAAGGAAGAAATACTAATGAATATTAAATATCATATTTTACAGATGGCAGGTAGCTGATATGAAAACAAAGACTGGTTGTACAGTATTTGCTGTTAATCAAATAATTTGAGAATGTCACTAAAGTTGATATTTGTTCACAATGGAGTAAAACACAAGCATACACCAATTGCAGTAAAAGTTTTAAGTTCATTTGAGACTTGTCTTCCAAAGATTTAAAATTGTACCAAAAAAACAAAACATAAAATGACCAATATGTTTATAGAGATAGGCAGGTTGGATGAATAGAACACCAGTTTTGGACCAATCAAACCTCTCCTATGACTACAGTATTTCTGTCTTGCTTCTGAATCTCCAAAGAGATGGAGGGTGATACCAATTCATCAAGTCACCTATTTGGGGTAGTCAGTTTCAATGAAATCTGAATTTGATATAAAAAACTAGTCTGCTGGACAACCTCCAAAGCAGATTTTGATCACCTGAACAGACATTTAGTCATCTTGGATGATGATTAAAAGTTTGCCCTGATCAATTCCTTTGTTTTTAAAACTGTTGTCTTTCTATATCAGCTTAATATGACTAATTATGACTAATAAGCAGATGGCACAAACGATAAGATTTCTAGCTTGGTCACTCCTTGACATCAGGGCAGTATAAACACATGACTGTATAAAACTTACCTGGTGAATGGCTAATCCAAGACATTTGAGGATTTGATCTGGCATATCTCTCAGTTCTTCTCGTATATTATTTATAACATCCTTGAGGGCGGCATCGTCCCTGAGTTCTGCATAATCTACGTTAACACTTCGCTGATTCTCGATCTCATCCTGTTACATATAAACAGGCAGAAAATATTCGATTGGATCATAACAGCATTGTCGAGAATGCGGATCTTTCTTTCAAAAATAATATGAAAAAAAATTAAAAGGAAGAACACTAAGTAGAGAATATGTTCCTTTGGTTTGCTGTTACTATGTTTCAAGACTAATCTCTATATTTATTAGTTTAGAATTAAGCAAGCCATGATTAAGCAGCAAAGGATTCCAAGCATTGCGACATCAACATATGTGGAGGTGTTAACGTACAGCAGAAACTGAAGTTCAGATTCTCATCAGGTAAATGTAAAATTAGCTAGGGACTGACTGTTATCTTATAAAAGATATATTAGGCCAAGCAAACTGTAGTGTAATATTGTTGATCACTATGAAATTTCTCCCTCTTTGTAATTTATGCAAGCTAATCATGCATATTCATATTAATCACAATATGTAATATAGTCTTAATGTTATATTCTGCAATGATTCAACTGATCTGAAGTAAGAATAATCAAAGATCTTCCATTTATAAGACAGAGGACCTCATGTGAAGGCATCATCAATGTGGACAAATTCCTAGAGTAGAGGGATCCAGCTAGACCTGCTAGAGACATATTTCATTTTACAATATTTAGGGTGCTAACATCAAAATAACAACAACAGCAACAACAACAACAGAGGTGTGGAAGGATTGGTGTGCTATGGTGGTGGTGTGTGTAGTGGTGGTGTGTGGTGGTGTGTGTGAGTGTGGTGTGGTCCAATCAAAGTTTACCAGGAAATGAGTTCTCTGATTCCTCTTGTTCCTCTATACCATAAATAGGGTGCTATGTCAAACATTTCTCTAATCCATATTATTCCAATATTTTAACCGGCAGCTACTATATGTATGCCTGTTGATTATCCATTTCTTAGCATGTAACAGTCATGTCTAACACCCTAACTCAACTAATCCTCTGGCACCAGTGGACTAGGCCAAGAACGCTTAAATACCTTAAATGCAAGATGTTTATCTACCTTGTCATATTGAGGAAGTCTGGAAATGAAGAATTTTTCAAACGCTTTGACTTTGATGGCAGAAGGAGAATCAGCAATGTAATCTAGTAAAGAGAAATTAAAATGAACTTTGTTTTAAGTTTGAAAGAGTTTAAGAATGATAGAAATAGAATAAATATGAATGAAAAGCTAAGTAAGCAATATGGTCATAAGGTCTTACCAACACAACCTTTTGTAAAAGAATAAATTGAATCAAATGAAACAATCAAATCTTCACAGACAGATAAAGAAATAAATTGCTGGGGATAGATCAAACTTACCTACATCAGGGAAATATTTTCTCCAACCTTTGTAGGCTGATGAATTTCCAAGAGGATTCTCCAAGTCAGCTTGTCTATAACTGGCAGCTGGTGGCCGACTGCTTTGAGAGGATGATGTTCCACTGTGTCTCCAATTACCTTAAAGGCAGAACATGAAATATTAAAACAGCATACATCCACATTGGCTGTGCTCAACAACAAGGCATAATGAACATAGTTCATTATGGTGTTGTATATGGTATATTGTCATGTGACAAAACATGAACAAGAACATTCACCATAAAGTGGTACTCGGTTTAAACATGGGGGTTCCATTAAAAGTTTACTGTAAAATGACAATATAAACCATCTCCTCCAACAATCCTTGGCAATGTATCAAATTAAGTAAGATTGACTGATAAAACATAAAAATTGAAAACACAATACACACACACACATATATTTATATGTAGATATGATTCATGCATCATCATGTAGTAAAATTTTCTGATTTGGTTGAATAGACCTTCTGATCTCTTAAGTTCCCAGGAGGTCAATTTTCTTAAACTGCAAAGGTCAATGAAGAGAATATGAGGCTCTTTGAACATTGACTGAAACCTCATCTCTGGAGACTTGAATGTGGTAAAGAATTTGCTAAGGTCAACTGTCCTGTTCATGATACTCCTTTCTATCCATGAATATTCATTTGATTTCAACGAATAATAATGATGATGTAGAATGTAGATATCAAAATACTAAGAGGCAGGACACTAGCATTTTAAAGATTGCATGTATGCCAGGGAATAATTTATCCATTATTACATGTAAATATGGCAAATTGCTATACAAGTGCAATTATGTATACAGTAGCAGGTTTGAACTTATTGTAGAGACAAACCATATAGTATTTTAAATGAGAATAAAGTTCAGTCTTCAGAGCTTTTTGTGATACAAACTATGAACGTTAAATTATTCTCTTAATGTTCCATCCTAATATAGAACAATACAGAAAATATATCAAGAAAGCAATTTGGGATGGATAGCCTTTAGGTGAACTTTGCAAATGTACAGTTTGAAAGAAACTGACGAGATATTTACAGTATACTATAGCCACCTATTGTTTCAAGGAAATGTAGTAATGTAGAAATGTAGTAAGACCTAACTGTTAAATCTACATGTAAGCAAGCAAACATGTTATTATTGGTTATGTGTGGCTGCGTAACAAATGTCCTTCATCGGGTCTTAGAATATGATGAATACCCTATAACTTAAAACATATGGAGTGTATACATTGAACTACTATTAGGTAACATAAATTACAACTGTAGGTCATTGAATGATTAAATGATGACTACCTCTTCCCCTTTGGTAACCACCTCTCCTTGGGTATCCTCTGCCTCCTCTAGACCATCCTCCTCCTCCTCCTCTCCCTCCGTGTCCCGAATGAGATGGATTGCCTCGGCTGCTGGACTGACTCATTGCTTTAATGATATGCAGGTCAACCTTTAACCTTGATGTGTATACATCTGATACTTCATGCTGAAGATAAATCAAACACAAAGAGTCATTTTAATCTCAAGCTGGAGAATCCTTAGCCAAGCCCATATATAGAACAGTAATCGAGTTCCTAACTTAATTATGAACCCTCAATGACTTTCAGATTTTCATCTTGCTTATTTTTCAAATTGCCAACTAGGGTAAAAAATATTCTCAAGGTCTTCATTATAGACACCAAAGTTAGTGTGTGTGTGTTGACAGAAGTATCTATGATGTAAGTTTTTAAAAGAAATGCCTGGAATAAAGAGACTAGAAATACACAAGGCCAAAGCAACAAAGACTGTATTATTTTATGGTAAGTAAAAGTATCCATTAAAGTAATTGCTTCAAGATTCTTACCCATTAAGTTATTCCCACATATTGAGTGTTCAAATATTGTAATATACTGCCACATGTTTCAGTGATGGAAACTGATTGGCATAGCTTTAAATTTTTGCTGATGTTGGATCAAGTGTCATATATGAAAAAATATATGAAAATAAAGGCTTCGAATCACTCTAACTTTAGACCAATGGCTATGTAGACTAAGTTGTAACTTAAAATAAAAATAAAATAAAACTGTTAGCAAACTGCATATCCACTAGAGAGCCTGTGTAGGAGAATGTGTAAAAGTAAGTTGGCCTGAGGTTTCAATACTAGCAGGATCTTCTTCAAAGGCTAAATGACAAGTAACAGTAACAGACGGGACAAAAACACGCACAGAATACAGACAGGTTAATGAGCATGGTTAACACAAAGAGTATGTAAGGGGATTAGTAGACAAGGGATGGAGAGAAGAAAGAAAGAAACCAACAGGGGAAGTGAAGAGGTAGGAGATAAACAGTGGAGGAACAAAGAGAGGATTAAGGGAAGGGGGTAGGGAATAAACTGGAGAAGGAAAAGACAGAAAGGTGTGGAGAAAAAAGGGTGGAAGAGTGCTATGAGAAGAGGAGTGATGGGGGGGGGGGGGAACAAGGGGGAAGGAGGGGGGACAGAAGAAAAATTAATCATGTCCTTCCTGAATGTTGAGCCCATGAGGTTGAATGGTGCGAAGGCATTGCATCCACAGCCCCTCTCTGCTGATTCGTACTAGGTCAGGACGGCTACCTTTAAGGATTCAATCCCCTGGGTTGGGAAGGTTAAAGTGATCTCCAACTGGGGTCTCAGTCTTCATGGTGTTGACTGTGGATCTGTGACCATAGAATAGCTTCTTGGGTGGTTTTGGTTTCGCCAACATACTGGATGCCGCAAACTATACAAGAGAACAGATATATGACATTAGTGGTTGTGCAAGTGATGTGACCCTTAGTCTTGTGTGTGAGTTGCATGCTGTGGCTGGTGATGGAATTGGATTCAAAAATGTGGTGGCTGCAGATGATGCATCTGGAAGTACGATCACATTTGAAAGTACCATGCTGAATGGGTGTAGGGTTAGAAGTTAGAGGTGGAACAGCCGCACGCACAAGAAGGTCTCGTAGTTTGCGTGGTCGCCTGTAGGCGATGATGGGTTTTTCAGGGACGGCTGGTTGGAGTCTATCTGAAGTGAGGAGAATGTTGTGGTTGTTAGAGGTGATTTGCTGAAGAGGAAGAAGATTTGGGTGGAAAGTAACAACCAGGGGGAGCTTGTTGTTGCAATCTCGTCCCTTTTTCTTCTTCACTGCAAGAGTAGATGATCTGACAAGGGAGCCGACTCTCTGAATGGCTTCCCGAACCCTTCTGGCACTATGGCCCCTGGCAGTAAGGTGTTTTTCAAAACATCTGTATGGCGAATGAAAGAGGAATTGTTAGAGCAAATGCGACGAAGACGAAGTGCTTGACTGTAGGCAATTTCAGACTTTCAGTGACAGGGATGGCAGCTTGAAGAATGGAGATACTGGTGTGTGTCTGTGGGCTTTTCGTATAAGTCTGCAGAGAGAGAACAGTGTTCCTTGCGAACAGTCACATCGAGAAAGTTAACCTGTTGGTGAGAGTAATCAGAGGTGAATTTGATGGTGCTGTGGAACGAATTGATGTGATTGATGAAGGTGAGCAGGCTATCCTCATCACTGGTCCAAACGAAAAAGATGTCATCAATGTATAGCGCCACCAGATAAGAGGACGGCAGGGAGCTGTACTGAGCATGCATTCTTCAAGGCTAGACAAGTTGTAACTTGTAACTACTGTAAATGTAATGATCAGAACTACAAATTACAAATGACAATATACACCTCAGCCCTAGTAACAACGTGGATTAGTCAGATGTTTAAGCCTAAAGGCAGATAGTTAGGAAAGAAGTCAATAATGATGCATCTTGTTTTATAGGACCATTCGACCAAAACTTGTGTAACTAAATTAATGTATCTTGTAAAGTTGTATAACCTTACACAGTAGGCCTAGGCCTAAGTTAGGTTAGGCTATACTGTTTTTTAAAAGAGCTGTTATGTAGGCTAGGTGTATTACATTGCTGAATAAAGACCTATCAGTTAACTTTGGTAACTGTTGTAATTTAGGTCTAGGCCTACTATAGTATTACTACGTACTACTAGTACTAGCCTAGGCTACAATAGTATTAATTGCCTAGGCTATAGACTTACTTAGTACTAGGCCTAGTAGTAGCTGCTAAAATTTCGTACAGTACAGTAATGTAAGGTTTAATACGATTTTGTGTTTGGCTACAGCAGAATATAGGCAAATCAAGAATCTGTAATGCGTTCGCTTGACACGATCGATCTTTGGTTTGGTGGGATTTTCGAGCACAGGTAAGCAGAGGATTGTGCACTTAGGACCTATTCGATTTTCGCGGGTTGTGTAGCAGACGACAACACTTTCAGGATATGTACCTATTGAACGCCGACCAAACTTTCGTGAGACTGTCCGCCAGTTTTATTTTCAGTATGCCGTGTTCTAATGCTGTATCTTTGTCGGACCCTAACATTTGATTATTACGTCAACCTACAGTATACACCACGGTTCATATATTACCACCTCCTGATTTCGTATACTACTTCCATGGCCTACACTCGTTGCCCTCCGTAATCCTACTAAATTGTGTATCAAGTAGCATATAGTCCGAGTACTGCATTTTAGGATCCGAGTACAGCATATTAAAATACCAAGTACAAGTACTTTTTCACACAGGTACTCTTCGAGTATAGTTATCAAGTATTTTATTTATTTAATTCAAAAGAACCTTATACGTAGAACTACCCTGATGGTCCTTTATATGGAATGGTGTAGCAGTTTATATTGTGATGTTATTGTTTGCCAAATACAGAAAGTTTGAATATTCAATCAGTAATTTTCTGAGGATTGGAATGTCAAAATGACAGTAGCAATTAAGCAACATCGTTATGTGTACACAAGTGTTTAATGCAATTGTGCTACGTTTTGTTCCGTACGTTAGCAAGTTCACCTACCTCACTATAATGCATTAATTTTTCGTCTTCTTCACCCTCTACGTTTCGTAACTTTGCAATATTCTAGGCCATATTAGTCTACAAGTTATGATAGGCCCTACTGTATGGCGATTTAATTAATTCGACATATCATCGATTTTAACTGGTATATGTCGATTTAAATTGACATATACCGATTTATTTTACTTATCATCGAATTAAATTGGTATATGTCGATTTAAATCGATGATATGTCGAATTAAAATGGTATATGTCGATTTAAATCGATGTTATGTAGAATTAAACTGGTATATGTCGATTTAAATCGGTAGAAGTCAATTTATAGCTGACGGAAACTGGTATAAGTCGAAGGAAATTGGTATATGTCGATTTAAATCGGTATAGCCTAAGTCGATTCCCGTGATTTGAGACTGATGGCCCGCCATACTACTGCTGTGGTAGAGACGGATGAGTATATCATACTATAGAGTAATACAACGGAATGCCAAAATGATTGAAAATGATGTGGCTTCCTGTTTTAACATCGGTTTTACGATTCTTTTTGCCTTACATAAGTACTCTTTCGTAAATATTTGTCCTGAGCGAGTACCAAGTATACTTTAAATCGATTAGTGCGACTAATTTTAGCGTCTGAGTGCTTGTACTAAATGACGAGAACGAGTAGCCTACTTTAACATCTGAGTACTTTTCAGCGAAAAGCTACTTGAGTACTCCTCGAGTATATTACAACACTGCCATCCCATGCAACACCGGCCTCCTGGTCCATCTCCGATCCGCTATATTCAACCCAGATTATACGGTATATGCGATACATTTATTTCGTCCAATTCGTTTTAATACTTTGCTTTCTCTTACCACCATGATCGTCCTCTTCCCAGACTCTGCCAACTTGGGCAGTGTTTTCGCCAAGGGGTGGCCTGGGGGGGTGGGCACGTGACCTCTCCAAAAGTCGTGCCTCAGGTGCCCCGCCAGATGCGATTTGTAGTGTTAAAAAAATACTCAAAACAAAAACTATTTTTACAATGGACGAACGCATTATGTTCATCAGTAAAACTTCTTTTCACCGACCACCACAATAACCATTTGTTTTCTCACTGCTGACAAGGTCACAGAGGCCCCGGCGTGAACCGCTAGTGCTTAATACTATACCCTGCATGAATTTAAATTTCAACACTCTTATTTAAAAACATTATCAAAGCAAAAGGGTTAATATTTTCCATTTTTGTATAACTTTTTTATCCGCCTCAATTAAAAACATAAATATTGGACAGACTATGCCCAAAAATACTTGAACATTAAGTTACTTCAAGTTGCAAAATATAGCACCAGATTGCATCTAAGGACCCTTATTTATCAAAAATGGCACCCCCTCCTCATAGATCCGACGCCTCAATTAAAAACATAAATATTGGACAGACTATGCCCAAAAATACTTGAACATAAAGTTACTTCAAGTTGCAAAATATAGCACCAGATTGCATCTAAGGACCCGTAATTATCAAAAATGGCACCCCCTCCTCATAGATCCGACCCCTTTCCCAGGACGGCATACACACATAAACATTATGCCCCCTAATTAAATGCTGTGCCTTCCTGTGCCCCCAAGCTTGAAATGTTTGGCGACACAACTGCTGTCATGGGATTACATATATATGGTACACACATAGAGCAGTCTGCTCTATGGGTACACATCATGATCATACAGGGGGACAAAAGAGGTATTCACAGCACATATGAATGTCATATTATAGCTACGCGCCCACTGTCGGGGAATTCCGAAATACATGAACGCTTGGGTTTGAGAGTCTGAACTGGTCCAATAACACTAACTTTACAAATCACAAGCTAGTCATTGGTTCTTTGACCTTCTTTTCACAAAAGTTTTATTCAAAATCATTAATTTCTAATCGATGTGAATCAAAATGTCGAAGAGGTCACAGAGTCAGAACGTTTCGGATGAATTTAAACCGAAGAAGCAGAGAAGTGACCAATTGAACGGTATACAACTTTTAGTTAGGCTACACTTAAGTTACTGTGTTAACGTGAACGTTACAGGTTAGGCTACTTAGCGGTAACAATTCCACAGTGTCCTAGTTATGCAAAGTTTCAATTGCTTGTTCCAGTAAGATAGATATGTCAATAAATCGGGAAGCAATACACATATCCATGCTACGAGATTTAATATAATCAGACAGTAGTTTCTGTATGACTGAGTAAATACTTTTCTTGAAAAACATGATGTGGTTTCATGCTGGCTATTCTACTGAAATGGCACCTGCTGATGCAGTTGACAAATTGAGTACTGCTATAAGTATTAGCAATAGTCACTCCATTGATTTGTCTAAGGCATTTGACACCATGGACTACAATATACTTTTCCAAAACCTTCATCAATATGGTATTAGGGGTTCTGTTCTTACTTGGTTTAAGAGCAATCTTTCCAACAGAAAATTACAGTTTATATTCTTATCATGGTAATAATTCATAGTTTTGTAAGTATTTAAACTGGTTTTCTGCAATCAAAATTTCAGTTAATATTGACAAAAATAATTCTGTAGTTTTTAATTCAAAGATTATTAATGTTAAATTAAACTTTTAAATAAATGGTAATAGTATCCATACGGTTGATCACATACAATTTCTAGGTGTGTGTACATTGAGTTGAAACTTTCTCAGTGTGAACACATTGATCATATTTCTAGGCAGGTTTCAAAAGGGGCTGGAATTTGATCAAAACTGAAGCATACCCTTCCAAGGAAAATTTTTAGAACCATTTATCAGACTTTAATTTGACCTCATTTTACTTATTGTAGTACTGTTTGATCTGGAACCAGCAAACGCCACATGAAAAGATTGATAACACTTCAGAAAAAGCAATCCACACTGTTGCACACGCTCAACTACGTGATCATACTAATGACTTTGTCTGAAATTGTCTGATATTATTAATTTAAATGTGGTTAATTTTGTTTATCGATGACTCTGTCCATAATTTTTTGGCTACAAAGTCTAGTTTTCATGACCATTAGACAAAACAATGTAATAATTTACATACCATGAAATGTCAAAATAACTTATTATGAATAGGAACTGTTTATGTGCTGCTACATTCTGAATTCTTTACCAGATTACCTTAAGTCTAGACCATCCATTAAAACATTTAGGAATGCATTGCAATATTATTTAGTTTGTTCATGACAAATGACCTGTCAAACTCTCTTTTTTACATCCTCCTCCCCTCAATGAGGGGAGCAGATGGATTAAGAAATGGTTATTGTAATTTTTTTTTTTTATGATACTTTTCGTCCAGGGTTTTTAATGCACTCCCTTTCACAGCTTGTTATTCATTTGTATATGTGCTTTGTTTTTCCTTGTAATGTAGTGAAAAAACAAATAAATAAATGAAATAAAAAAATCAACAATTATTTCTTGAAAAGAAGTGGATTTTTGTCAGGTTCCAAAACAATATGTGCTGCCCATTTGTGATCGGACTTCAAAAAAAAAAATCCAAGAGCTACTTATTCAAACATAATTGAAATTATCATTTTATTTACTATGTCCGCTCAGTTGTTCTAAGTGTGTGGCATACACTTCATTATTTTCAAGAATTATATATATTATTATACATTTATATATTTATTGCTCTGATGAATTGAATTTATTTGCATGGAAAGGATAATTCATTGCAATTTAGATAATATTTATATCCTCTCTATCAGTCTTGTTACATGTCTTTTTTTTCTCTCAGAGGAAGAATTCACGCCCTCTTTCAGTCGTTATGGATCTGGAACAGCTGAGAATGAGGGCAGCAGCAGCAGTAGTGATAAGATGCCCGGGTTAACGTATAGCTCAGCTGCCCAGAAGATGATGGTAAAAACCTCTCATCTTTGTATGTTGTCCTTGTTTTATACCCTTTGTATTTTGTCCTTGTTTATTTCCTTTGTATGCCTGTCCTTTATATGTTGATCATGCAGTGTAAATTCTATCTTGATGCAACTCAGAAGGTACTGTAGATGGCTGTGGTTCGAAGCAGCTGTGTACGATAGCTGTGTACGATAGGATATAGTAAACATAACAAGCCTACACCGTTTTGTCCTTTATTCGTTTTGGTCTCAAAGTCTATGTGCATTTGCCTCACATTGGTAAAAGTGTAGCAGTAGCGTTATTTTTTATAATTGATATATTCATCAACTTCTGTTTGTGGCAAATTAACCTGAGCTTTCTAGAAAACTGATTAACACGTTTGACATCATGGAGAGAGCAATGCAAGTTCTTCTAAAGATTGTGCTGGAAACACACTGTGATGCATGTCATTACAGTGAAAGATCGGAGTGGAAAGGAATCACAGCAATCTCTAAAATGGTGATAAATTATTATGAGTGACATTGTTACCTTCAACAGCAAGCTATGAATGGTTATTCAATGTGGTATTTCACTGTTACCTTCAACAGCAAGCTATGAATGGTTATTCAACGTGGTATTTCACTGTTACCTTCAACAGCAAGCTATGAATGGTTATTCAACGTGGTATTCCCCTGTTACAAATCAACAGCAAGCTACTGTATGAATGATTATTCACATGTTATTCCCCAATTACCTTCAACAGCAAGCTATGAATGGTTATTCACATTTTATTCCCCAATTACCTTTAACAGCAAGCTATGAATGGTTAATCAACGTGTTATTCTCCAACGCATTCGTCTAAAGCATTTTGTGTCCTTTCTGTACTAAAATGTGAATTAAAAATGTTAAAGGTCATTTCAATTTCACATACCTATCACAATTTTTCTGTGTTTTTTCCTTCTTCCATAGGCCAACATGGGATACAAGGAAGGTATGGGTTTGGGTCGTACAGAGGAAGGACGGCTAGACATTGTGGAAACATCAAAACAACGAGGGAGACGTGGTCTGGGCTTAAAGATTGACTCTGCCTTTGAGCCAAGCGAACAAGCACAGTGGGATGGCCAGGAAGAGGTAAGTGCTATCTTTCTTAATGTAGTAAATTATGTAAAAGGTACACACTGATGTGGTTTGAAGAAAAGGGCTCCAATGCGGTTGCAGTTTTGTTAGCTTCGTTGCTATTATTCAGAATGAAGAATAAAGGAAAGGCTCATCCACTACACAGATGTAGTGATCCAACCGATGACACTGTGGCCTTTGAGAAAGTGGCACATTTGGCACCTCTGAGGAACCAAGCACCTTGAGTGACCGAGAGGAAATCAGTTCCTTTGGCACCTCAATCTGTGGAGAGGGTCCCCCCTTCTGACACAACTGGTAGGCCCATCCCGCCCCTGCTGCTTTGAAAGTTTTGACAACTTTCTCTCTGAAGAAGGACAAAAATGCAGATCATTTGAAAAGTTAATCTGTCAAAATATTAATAAGTTGAGATATTATTCACCCTTTTTTTGCTGCAATCAGACTTTGAATACTTTTTATGAATCTTTGTGCTCTGTTAGATTAGTTATAAAGGCAGCCAATGTGTTGTGAGTTTGATACATAAGTTTGTTTCATATGTTCTCTCATGACTTGACTGTAAGCTAGATGATATTACCTGTATTTGTTTGAAAATTTCATTCCACAAATATCTGAATCTGTGACCATAGTGGTAGTTTCTCCGGCCATTGAGACATTAGCAAGGTACCATACGTATTGAAAGGTAACTGGTAAAAAAGAATTTTGTTTCTCCAGGTTATAAACCAGGGATTGCAGATATGATGTTAGTTTATTAGAAGTGAGAAATCCTATGTCATAAAAAGTTCATGAGAATTTTCTTTGAACATGCTGTAATTTGTACTGGTGGTAATTGTGTCTGAATGTTTGTAATTTGCAGGTCTCTCTGAAGGAAACAGTTGAGTGGATGTCATCTAAGGAGGATGTTCCTGACCCTGATGAATTATCACAGTGGAAAGACACGGCTTGGAAACGCACCAAGGTAAATACAGAAGAATAACGACTGGCCCCGTAGAATTAGTAAATAATTCAAGCCTAGCCGTAGAATTAGTAAACAATTCAAGCCTAGCTGAGGGCTTTGCAAGCAAAATGAATTCTACTCTATGATAAATGAAAGCTTTGTTGAAATAAACCTCTGTTAATGTTTTCTAAGTCAAGTCAGGAGCATGAACACATGAAAGTAATATTTATCAGATTTGTGGTTGTACTGTATCCCTAGTCAAGAGCAAGGACATGCTTGCGAAGGCAGCAAAATAATAATGGAAAAAAAACTACCGAGTGATTGGATGGTTTAGAAAACCACAGGGAGAAAAGAGAAGGTGATGTTACATGGTTATTAAAGTAGTTCCCTGGATATAAAGAGCATGGACATGGCCGGATCTGGAGGGGTAGCAGAATGTAGCGTCCAAGACTTGAGAGACATGGTATCTTTAATGTGTGCTGTATACAACTGTATTACGGGTGTCGAGGAGGTGTGAACCTTTCGTGTGCAAAACATAGACTGACATATTAAAAGATACACAATGCAGAAGTAGACAACATTAGGTAATTTCGTTAACATACAGGTGTGGGTTTAACATATCAATAACAGACACTACCATATGTAATGAAACAATGACATCATTTCTTACTATCTTACAGTAACATGGAGTGAGTGGATACATTTATACAACTTTGGAACACAGCAAGTTAATAGAGTAATAGCTATACTTAAGTTGAGGAATAACTTGGATATGCACCAAGTTAGTAGAAAGAAATATGATGAATATGAACTCAATGGGTAACGCTTGAAAATGCATTAAGATAATAAAAACAAACTCTTATATGGGACATTATTTCCAGACAGATGTTGCCTTATTCATAAACTTCTAGATATCAATTTTATTGATTTTAAATTTACTTGTTTCCTATTACAAAATAGGCAAATAATATTCGATGTCACCAAAATGAGACTTAAATCACCTTATTTGCAACACTGACTTCTTAAAGTTAAAGAATATGCAGCGGGCTGACTAGCAAATAATAATAAGCGACATACGTCATTATTATTGCATTCTAAGCTTGGGTCCAACCCATTGTATCGGCCTTAGTCCACGATTTTAATCAGGTCAGTGTCTACTGAGCTGTTAATCAAACTTATTTCTCTGACTTGAATCTCCTGCAAGTTCATGATGATATTAAACCTCAGAAATCTCATCTTTTGATTTTGTTTCTTCCTTACAGAAAAAACTGACAATTGACGATGAAACAACCTTTTGTGATGCCAAACTCTTACATGACTTGTTAGTTCAAAAGGTAAGGACGACTGGGAGATGTAAAGTAATATTCCATGTAAAAAATAGAGACAGAAAAAGCAAAGAAGCAAGTGCCACCTTTTCAATAAATATGAACCCCCTAAAGTTGAGTCATGTTCAAAATCATCAGAATGTATTGAAAAACCCCCCCCCCCCAAAAAAAAAAATAAATAATGAAGTTTATCTCAGAAGTCACTCTTTTGTTGCAATATTTTGACAAAAATTTATTTTGTTTTTGTTACAAGTCGTGATCCAAGCTTGAGAACAATTGTAGAGTGAAAATTGTTGTAGGCTCCCCCCCCCCAACCCACCCCCACTTCACTACAAGTGTAAAGTTCATTAATACTCTTTGATGTTATACTGTTAACGTATATATAGAAAACTACGTATGTTTATATATGGATCCTACACAAACATGCCCAGCAGTTTGTCATTAAGTTTTAATACAGAAGTAATGAACCACATGCCCCATCCCCCAACCCCCCCCCCAAAAAATATCAAGTGATATACAAGGTTGTGATATCCTGGTCTATATTAAAGGTAACTTTCAACCATGTAATAAATACAGAGATAAAAAACCCAAGAACTGACTATCTATGTGTGTATTCTAACTGAGTAAACACGTTTATACTATGGTTTATATGAATATGCAATGTATTACATATGCAATGTTCTACCAAGGTAACCTGTACTTTGCAGACCTGAAGGCAATAGTCAACGTCTCAATCGCATGCTGATCTTGAGATCAGAATTATTCTCAGACTGTTGCCATGGTTGCATGCAAATCAGTCCGACCATATGAGAAAGAAACCAGTCAGTATCGAAGTTGAACCTTCAGTTACCCACCATGCTTGAAAGTCAGAGTTATGACTCTAGCTCCATGCTGTAACTGCATATATATATACATTAATATATATATTATATACATTAATATATAATATATACATTAATAATATATATATATATGTACACATTAATACAAGATAACATAGCTGGTAGGGTACGGGACATTGTAAATTTGTTATCCTGTGGTACAATGGTTCAGATTCAATTCTTATTGATTTCTTGCATTTCAAAATTTGGGCATTAAATTATCAGTTTTCTGTTGATGATCTGTAAGAACTTGATATTACTTTTACCCTCTTTATTCTTTTAGTTGGTAACTTTCTAAATTTCATTATAATATTTCTTCTTACTGTATTTTTTCCTATGTTAGTCGACCTTTGACAACTTGGAAGGAGAAGAGATGAGACAAGCACGAACGAGGTCTAATCCTTTCGAGACAATCAGGAATGGAATCTTCCAGAATCGAGCTGCTGTGAAAATGGCCAACATGGAGTATTTGTGTGATATGATGTTCACTTCACCTACAGATTTGAATGGAGTAAGTGTTGTTCCAGAAATATCATGCCGCATGTTACTGTTGGCAACATTAACATTCCTTTAAGATTTGATTTGAAAGAAGCTTTGTAGTAATAAGAATGGGAGACTTGTTTTTCTTTTCATGTGAATAAATGAACAAGATAAAACTGTAAATGTGAACAATGTGAACAAAAGTAAGATTTTTGAACAGAGTGCACCTTAATACCACAAGTTGATATATCAGTAGGAATATGGCTGATGGCTCGGGAGGGGGGGAGAAGATGAGGGTACAGGGAGGGAGAGAGGGATAGCAATGGATTGCTCTGTGGTTATCAGCGGGAAATTTAGAGGTAAAGAACATAAGTGACCAGTTTCACTGAGGAAGCTTTGATGACGTTTCATTCAATACTTGCTGATGTTTTATCTCTGATTCTAGGACCCAGCGGTCTCAGCCAATGAACTTCTTTATTTCGCTGATATTTGTGCTGGGCCTGGAGGTTTCTCAGAGTATGCACTCTGGAGGAGAAAGCACAGGACCAAAGGATTTGGCTTCACTCTGAAAGGACGAAATGACTTCAAATTAGAGGAATTCTTTGCTGCCTCTGCTGAATATTTTGAACCTCATTATGGTGAGTAAATGTAATGTAATGCAAATATGATCTTATATAGCACACTACGCGCAATGCATCTGTGCGCTTTACAAACAATCTAGAATATACAATGACATAAAACAGTAAATACATAAAACAGTAAATACATATACCATAAACAGATATATACAGGAATGTTAGTTCGAAAAACGAATAAAACCACTGGTGAAGAGTAAAGCAATAAAACAGATTGTCTAAAATCTACAATTTGAATGCTTAAAAAGTGAAAATTTCAATTCAAGCTAGAACCTACAAACCAACACAACAGAACATCAAAGAGTAGAAATTTGGAATATAACTCTCTGATCTTGTTGCTATGTAACAGGTTTTCTTTTTTTTTCTCAAATGATGTCAATTATAAAAGGTGTTGTTTGATAATCTTTGAATCGTTTAGATGTAATTTAATGTAACAGGTAAACAGAGCTTATTGGATTGCTAGGTATCTATGCCGTACTCATTAATTATCCAAAAGTAAGAAGCACAAAGTTATGCACAAAATGTGGATATATAGTTACCAGATTCCCTGCAATGGAGAAAGAATGGAAATACAACATCATGATAAAGAAAAGAAGGAAAAAGTAGTGTTTTCTGGATAGTAAGAAAATTAAAAGTGCGACCAGGTCCTGTTGCCACTTTCCAGCCTAAAATGCAATATGCCAAAAGATTCCCTTAATTAAAGCAACATGCTGAAAACAAGTTGGAACTTTGATATGGGATTTTTAGACTGTATAACTGTAATATAATAATATAATTTTGTTAATTGTTTATTTGACCAGTAGTTCTGCGTAATCACTAAGTATGCAGGTCTAATATTAGATATTATGATCAAGATATTTAATATCAAGAGCTGGATGGGTTTGTCTTTCAAGTCCCTTGTGAACGTTCTTTCAGCTATTTGGATGGGATATGAGTATCAAAGCCATCGATGACAATATATATGAATTAGTACTAGGTTTAGGGCATTGTTTTATCTCGTTTACTTCATTTTCCTGACATTTCAAACTACTTCAAGATGATTCATAGAGTGAGCCAAGTCAATTTAAATTGTACATAGTTTGTTTCTTCATTATCGTAAAAAGATTAAAGTAACTGATCTCACATAAATGATTGTTTTATTGATCTCAAAGGTGTCGGTGGAAGTCGAGGTGATGGAGACATTATGAACGAGGATAACTTACAGTGTTTTAGAGAGTTTGTTCTTGACAACACGGATGGCAAAGGGGTCCATTTTGTTATGGCTGATGGAGTAAGTAGTAACTCTGTACAAGTCGGGTAATTCTGGATTGGAAGTCCTTTATCCCACAAGCCCTAGAGTTAAAACCTGGTTTATTATTCCTTACGTTACTGTGGAATTGTCATTTATAATTTGCTATTATGTATTTTTGATTGCCGATTGCATTTACGTTGCAATGGAACACCTAGGTTGCAAGATATATTTATCTGTCAGTTTATATTGTTCTCTGCAATAATAATGCATGCTTGCAGTGAACACCTGTATGTATTTTAACGGACATATTGTAAACGTTTGAATACTGTACAATAATAATGTGTTTATCTTTTCCACATGGCATGAGCTCAAGTAAAATAGGCAAGGGAGACACAACAGGGAGAAATAGTAATTGTGTGCAGTCATAACCGTGCTTGAATGAAACACTCCTTATAGTGTGATGTCCATAGACAGGAAATAGTTAAGGCTGGAAATTAAACACTCCTTATAGTGTGATGCCCATGGACAGGAAATATTTAAGGCTGGAAATTAAACACTCCATATACTGTGATGCCCACGGACAGAAAAAATTTAAGGCTGGAAATTAAACACTCCTTATAGTGTGATGCCCATGGACAGGAAATATTTAAGGCTGGAAATTAAACACTCCATATAGTGTGATGTCCATAGATAGGAAATATTTAAGGCTGGAAATGATACACCCCATATAGTGTGATGCCCATGGACAGGAAAAATTTAAGGCTGGGAATGAAACACTCGTTATAGTGTGATGTCCATAGACAGGAACAATTTAAGGCTGGAAATGGAACACTCGTTATAGTGTGATGCCCATGGACAGGAAATATTTAAGGCTGGAAATGAAACACTCCTTATAGTGTGATGCCCATGGACAGGAAATATTTAAGGCTGGAAATGAAACACTCCTTATAGTGTGATGCCCTTGGACAGGAACAATTTAAGGCTGGGAATGAAACACTCGTTATAGTGTGATGCCCATGGACAGGAAATATTTAAGGCTGGAAATGAAACACTCCTTATAGTGTGGTGCACATGGACATGTAACAGTAAAGAGAGGAAATGAAACACTCCATATAGTGTGATGTCCATAGACAGGAAATAGTTAAGGCTGGAAATGAAACACTCCATATAGTGTGATGTCCATAGACAGGAAATAGTTAAGGCTGGAAATGAAACACTCCTTATAGTGTGATGCCCATAGACAGGAAATAGTTAAGGCTGGAAATGAAACACTCCATATAGTGTGATGTCCATAGACAGGAAATAGTTAAGGCTGGAAATGAAACACTCCTTATAGTGTGATGCCCATGGACAGGAACAATTTAAGGCTGGAAATTAAACACTCCCTATAGTGTGATGCCCATGGACAGGAACAATTTAAGGCTGGAAATGAAACACTCCATATAGTGTGATGTCCATAGACAGGAAAAACATGAGTAAAAATATGAACTGTAGGAAAATGATTTTAGAAAAACATATTCTTTGTTTTCACTGCATTTTCTTTCAGTTATGTGTGTATCTTTTTTAAAGGGTTTCTCGGTTGCTGGACAGGAAAATATTCAAGAAATCCTTACCAAGCAGTTGCTTTTGTGCCAATTCCTTTGTGCCATGTCTGTCCTCAGAGTTGGTAAGGTATTAACAGACAAACAGGGAGGGTGGGGGGGGGGGATATTTTAGTATTTTGAAACCTGCTGTATCAACTATGTTTTGAACTTAAACTGCAGAATTCCATACCTTGAGTAGCTATTCTTATTTCACACATTTATTATACCTGAAGTAACATCTATTTTACTAAATTAATGAAATTGAAGTCCCTCTTATGTTTCTTTACAGCTAGATGTCCTAATATATTTCATTTTGACTTAAATTTTATGTGTTTATTATCAGGGTTTGTAATATACTACCATAAACCATGCACATAGCTACTTGCTATGAAAGAAATTGTACTATACAAAGTTGACCCAGTCATCAAAGACTAAGAGTCAGTTAAGTTCCCTTTGTATTAACATCTTCTCCCTATCCTCCACATACCATTAGAAGGATTTCTATAATAGGATGTCCTATTTAGTGCCAAGTAGTGCTTTGGGTGAACATATAGTGAATTTATCAGTTTTGTTATACAACTATTAGATTGTTTATTCTATAATTCAAATCAAAGTTGGTTTTTGTGCTGGTCATTTAGCCATGATTTTGTAAATCATTTATCATATTGTAAGTTAAAATAACTGTTCATACTTTTCCAAGTTTGATAATTTATACATTTTCCTCATTGATGATTTAATGATATTTCAGGCGGCCATTTTGTCTGCAAGACCTTTGACCTCTTCACTCCTTTCTCTATCGGACTGGTTTATGTTTTGTACCGATGCTTTGAGGAGATTGCAATATTAAAGCCAAACACCAGCAGACCAGCCAACTCTGAAAGGTATGTCATATCTCAGCTACGAGTTTAAACATTGTCAAAATAGTTAAATTTGTGATCGCCATTTTCTTCTTTTTGAAACTTAAACAGCAACAATGAAATTATTAGTTTCATTAACATTTTTCTTTGTTATCCATTTTTTTTTTTCATCGATCTAATTTGCTTTTCCAGATATGTTGTAGGAAAACATCTCAAACCTGGAGCAGAACTTTGCCATGATTTTCTTTTTGACTTAAATATTGCTCTTAACCAAATGAAGAATTCGGATGTAGACATCCTCCATGTACTTCCTCTCTCCATCCTCACGGAGAACAAAGAATTCTCAAACTACATCCGGATCCAGAACGAGAGGTTTGTGTTGAAATTAAGATGATTCAGTTCCATTTTAAATGTCCATAATATGACAGTTTCCAGCTTAAATTATCTGTACTTGTGCTGATAGGAATTCTACCATTTTGACACAAGTTTCTTTTCCATTCTTTGAGTAAATTAATTCAACTACCTCAGTGCACAGTTTGCAACCCAATGTTTTGGAGTATTTTTGAAAGAATTAAAATTTGCAAAGTGTGTACGAAAAATCATCCTGACTTGATTTTTATTTGTCACCGACTGTAGTTCACCTATTTCAATACCCTGTATTGTTGTATTAATAAATTCAAAAAATTATAAGTTATAAAAAAGATTGGCTTCATGTTTCCTGTCTGGAAATAAAACCTATATTCAATAATTTTTCTGCCACATGCAAATGGTTGTTGCTATTATATTTTGAGTTTTTTTTCTTTCACTTTTTCGATAAAATTTTGTTTTAATTTTTTTTTCAGGCAAGCATTGACTCAAATTAAAGCGCTGTCCAAAATTCAGGCCTACGTGAGAAACTCTTCATTAATTGAACCTTTACAGGCAGAAATGAGGGAGAAATCTCTCCAGCTCTGGAAGGTAAGACATGTGACATTCTGGTCATATCTCAGGATACAATAGTCTCATGTAAATTAAAACAAGTTGCATTTACCTGTTGGTTAATTCGATCCACAGATGCATTTGATTGTTTCAAACAGGAGCACATTATACATACAAAGTGAGGGAAGGGGTGGGTCGCTGTGAGTACCTGCCCATGTTCAACAGCTGCTTGTTGAGATAAAACTGCACTTTTGTTGGTAATTTTAATAACTTGTCAGTCAATATTTTTTTGCTTTAAATTTGAGTATACAATAATCCACCCATTCATCCCTATGCTGTGACTATTTTGGTTCTTATGAATATGCAAATGTTGTAAAATATGAAATGTTCATATTTGTTAGTTTTGGTTCACGCTTTACTTTAACAATTTACATATTCAGCTCGGAAATCTCCGGATATATTCCTCAAGACTTTGTGGTAATAATTTTGAGATATATGAATTGACAAACCTTAATTAACCTTAATTAGTTAATTAGACAACAATCTCATATTGTTTCCTTTTGTTACAGGTGCCAGAGAAAACCAGATCAGCTCCTAAAGTACCAGATGCTTGGACCAAGTTTCAGGAACTTTCTGAGGTGATGTTTATTTAAAACTGTTTTTTTTTCTTTCTGTCATTCCTGAAACTGCTAACTTCTTTTCTTCCTGCACCTGATTTATGAAAGACAATAGCTGATAATAGTTTTTATGCCTTGATTGAGTCATTCAAAGACACCATTAAGGGTTTAAAAAAATGGATTATGTAAAGAGAAACTTTAAAAAAAATTATTCGTAAGAATAAGTTTCTTATTTGCATCCTTTATGTTTTTTTGTGCAGGATGGTAACACAGGCGTACTCAATTCAAAAGTGGTACCTCTGACCAAAGAGAACCTTGGAGACAGGATTGAGAGCATATATGACTACAGGTGTTTGGTATCATCAGGAGAGAGGGTCTTTCTGCTGGCGCTAGGGGTGAGTATCCAGAAACCTTCCTCACCCTCCCACCCCCACCCGTTTGGTATCTTCAGGAGAGAGGGTCTTTCTGCTGGCATTAGGGGTGAGTATCCAGAAACCTTCCTCTCCCCCCCACCCCCATGCCACTGGTTATAACTGAAACCTGTCAATGAAAATACCCTCCTCTCTATCAATCGTATTAAACTCCAGATGGCAGCTTTACTTTACCAAGTGTCATGATTTATAAAATAATTTGCTTTCAGGAAGTTTCTCCTTGAGTATTCTGTAAGTGTTCAGTGTCTAGATGATATTGCTGTTATATCTGGAAGACAAAGATATTCGAAACTACCAAATTAGAACCACCACATCCATTCAGGGAATAATTTATGTGTTAGAATTATATGTAGCAGTTTTTGAAAGTGCTTGACTTTGTCTTGTATTAAATACTATGGTTTCTGTGTACAAGACTGCTGTACATGCTTTCACTATGGATAGCAATTTGCCCATTTTGCATAGCATTTTGTGATGCGATAACAGATAAATTTTTGCCTGCAATTGCCTTGCTCCTAAATCAAGATATGTTTCTTAAAACTGGGACGTTGTAGACAGATACACTTTTCAAAGTTTTTGGGATGGTCCATCAAGTCCATCAGGTCAAGGTTTAGCTAATTACCCTTACTGTTATGGACTTAAAGATTCTCCCGCAAATGTTTCAAATTTGAAGTTTTACTCTTTTCAGTGTAATGTGAAGTCAAGGCTTTTTCTTTCTTTCAAATCACTTTCAATTTTCCAGTCTTTTTTTTTTTTTTCCTCCGTTTATTTCAACTATACATTAATATACAAATAACGTATCCATTCAAAAATAGCAAAAGTTTAATAACAATGAAGTTGAGCAGTACCATGTAGTATAAAAACGACCAACGTGGCGGATAGGAAACAAATGAATATAATAAGAACAATTACAAGAAGTACTACAATTTATAGAAACACTACAAGAATCCCAGACTTACTACAAAAATATTACAACAAATAGCAGCAAAATATAAGAATTGAGGATGCAAAAATTGCGAAATATTAAATATTTGAGATATTTATTAATGAGGAGAAAGAATCCTTGAGTTCCTCGATATTAATTTTCCAGTCTAATACATCATCAACTTTTTACACAGCTCATATTAATAAATTCACATTAAGATCTTTGAGAGCCAATCTTGGCCACAAACCATTCTACCTTAAAAGTTATTTGGATATATGTAGCAAAATATTTTGAGTTGACTCAAACTGTTAGACTTGCAAAGAATGTCTGAATA
>KN885971.1:42788-53022 GCA_000934455.1 Apostichopus parvimensis
GCGAATCAGTCCCCAGTAAACAGTAAAGGGAAAGTGTCCCAGCTGGAACTTTTCTTTGAAAGTGTGGTAACTTAGGGCCTTATTGTTAATGTCAGAAAAATCTGAAACAAACTTCACACCCTTTTTGTACATGAAATCATAGTAGAAAATCTTGTTATTGATGCGAATATGATGATTGTTCCAAATGATTTGATTACCGAAGTTATCAGAGAGAGAATTAAAAGAAGCCTCCAGCCAGGCTCTAACTGTTTGGTCTAAAAACATATTAGACAAGCGTGGGAGATCTTCCACCTTACAATTACACTGAAAAAGCATCTTACCACCTAACTTGGACATACTATCAGTAAAAAATAGCTTCCAGACTCCTTCAGTGTCATCGCAATAACGCTTAATCCAGGTACATTTTAAACTATTAATGAAACTTGGGATATGCACAACATTTAAACCACCTTTATCTAAACCATTAATAAGACTGTGTCGCTTGACTTTATCCGGGTTTCCTGACCAAATGAAATCAAAAATGGTATTTTCTACATCCTTAATAAAATTACGCGGTGGGTTAGGAAGAACCAAAAACAAATAAACAAGCTGTGATAGTGCATAACTTTTAACCAGAACGTTGCGGCCCACCGGGGTAAGATCTCTTGTAGACCAAAGTCGCTAACAGGTTTTAAGCCTCGAAAGTTTGGATATATAGTTTAATCTATCGTCTTACTGTTACCAACATTCTGCAATTTTTTCATTTTTCTTTCTTTTTCTACATAAAGGGATCCCACATATTTTACTGGAACTCCGAAACACATTCCAAGTGGCGAAAATTGGATAGAACTTGCATCAATTTCCCAGCTAATACATTCTGTGAGGTTGAGATCCTTGAAGAATTACGAGGAGAGGTTTGTAGTTACTTTCGAGATATTATTCTATAAATGTGTAGTGCTTCTTTTTTTTAACTAATCAAACTTCAAAATATCCTGACGATCTGTTATGATCTCATAGTAAAATATGTACCATTCAAAACTGGTCAAAATATTTTGCAGGATTATTTGGAATTAATTTGACAACTTTCACGGCCAACACCAGAACTCAAGTGTTTTCAAAGAAAGTTAGTTTCTGCCTTTTTTGGTGATGGTAAGCTGAACGTTGTTATTTATCATTATTTATTTGTTTTCTTATTTGTAGTTGGGCCTTAAAAATCACAAAATATTTGCCCATATCTCCATGTATTCCTGTAAATGTAGGGAATTATGACTGAAGTTGGTCATTTTGTTTATTAATCCTGCCAAGATCAGATTGACTATGAAATAATTATCATGGTACACTCGTTTTATGTCAATAAACCAGAATATTGTAAAATCGGTGAGCATTTCACCCAAGTCCCGTGTGTTTCCCGATTTCCTCCAGGGTCCCGGACAGCGAAAGATTTCTGCTGTTCATATCATGGATGCGATGGTTCTAGGGGGAGAAGATATCAGAAAGCTGCACTATACAGAAAGGTAAGTTGAAATCCATATCTACATTGATGTCATGTATTGATATTATTTATGAAGTATCTGGCAACGATATAATTTAAGTTAATTGAAAGGTTAAATTGGCAACCTTGCTCTTCGATCTGGCACTCTCACATGACTTGATGATTCATTCAATAAACAAGAGTTCTTATAAGCCTCTCTTTGTTCCTTCACTTTCTTCATTGTGTTGGCCTTGGATATGACAATTGAATTAATAAATTCTTTGTAAAAGACTTCAAACAATCCCACTCATCCATATAGTAGTAAGAGTCACACTTTTGTACATATCAGCAATTTTGCATATTCTTGAGATGAGTGCAAGATTGGTTTAATAATTCTTAAGTTCATGTGTGTTTTAAATTTACAAGGAGTGGGTGATAATTGCAACATAAGACTTGAGTCAGTTTACTGAACCTGGGGAAAAGTCCCTTTACTTTTGACACATTTACAAACTGTACATTCAGGTATATAGCCTAACTAACAATACAATATTTATCTCTAGAGGCCTAGCCTACCCTACAAGAAATATGTCTGAATCTGTTGGGAAGTGGACGGGTTACAGGCATCCTTTTAGTAATGAAACCCCTTTAGCTTTGTAAAATCTTTTTCATTGTTTCTTGATTTCACTTCTTGAACTATTAGGACTGCATAGTTTTGATTGTCACACATGCCAAGTATTTGGGTTAATTATTATTTAATTATCATTATTAATTATCAAGTCAGATAAGAGTGTGATGAAATCTCCATGTGGGCATTTAAACCCCGTCCCTTCCATTTTGGAATTGCTGTGTTTTTCTCTCCTCAGTGAATTCACTGATTTATCCATCCATAATGAGGTGATTTCTCTGTCAAAGTAACATAATTAATTCCTATCTGAATTCGGAAATGTTATCCCTCATGAAAGCACTTCTGACTTGACTGCAATCTAACATACACTTGTTAAATGAAGTACATATCAGAGCTAACTTTATGTATTTTAAAAATTGTTCTTTCAGAATGCAGAAAGCAACTCTTTTTGTAAAATCGCTGCAGAAACTCACAAGACTAGAGCTCTCACCGTTGAGAGTCAAAGAAGTGTACCGGATGGAAGATCTTCAAAAAGTTTTTGAAAGGTTGCTTGATATTCTTTAATGACTTGCATTGGTTAAGCTGTTATTCTGGAAATAGTCAGTTGCCTCTGATTACTTGATTCACCTTGTGTAGTTGGAGGAGATAAGACACAGCAGCTTCAATCAAAGCTACCAGTTTAAAGGCATTGAAGACTCGCCCCAAACCGCATGCGTCCATCTGCAAAAGTTAACTTTCTATTGCTTGCAAGTGACATTTTGTTCGTGTCGCTACAAAATGCAGACAGTAATGAAACGTGATACCTTGTTATCTTTAGCTGGACCTGAGATGGCCATCGCTGTATCGTTTAAACACTGTGCTGTGGGTATTGACCGCAGCTGTATGTACTGACTGTACACTAGTGTCTAATTACCGACGGTAGCAAGCTGTGTGTGTATTTTCTGGGATCGATGGTGGTGTCGAACACTTCTGTTACACCTCATTCCAAACTAGGTCAGATTACCGGCATTAGACGTTTCTTTTTTGGGCAAGTCTTCACTCCCTTTAAATGAACTAGTCTTATTGCATGTTATGGTGCAGTTCTGACAGATGGGTATGTTTGTAACAACAATTAATTTCTAATGAAGGATAAGAACAAAATATTTTCAAGTTGTTTGACAAATTGACTTATTCTTAGTTGTCTCTGAGTGAATTAAGTCTCTGACACTGGATAGGCCTGAGCATAAGTCATAAAATTCTCAAGTTAGAATACTAAATAAAAATAATTGTGAGAATACTATATGATGTAGTCAATGGTATCATTACGATGATTATCAAAATAAATGACATCATATTGAATCATTGGAAGCTGTTCAGCTTGACCATTGTAAAACATGAACACCTGGAAATTTAAATTGCTGTTGACAACAGGTGTTTTCATCTGGTGTACAATGAACAAAGGTGTCAGACCTTTACAGACTGCAGTTATATTATTCTCGATAGCAGGTGTTTGACTCAAAAATACGTGTTTACTCTTTCAGACTGCAGGTCAAACAAGTGAAAGGATCCGGTCAGAGAAGGAGACTCTGCTATTGTATGGAAACGGAAGAGAGACATTTCATCCCATCTGGACTGTACTTCAAACGAACGATCAAAGGTAAAACATTGACGATATCATGTCATGATATCATCAACAATAATGAACCAAATAATGATGATAGCATTTAATAAGCATGAGTAGTAATAATAGGAAAAGTGATGCGAGTCTTAAATGTAAATGTACAATATTGTCCACTTTCTTATATGAATATAGGAATATTATTTTAATTGAAACTTGCGGAAGACAAGTTTCATACGTAGCTAACTGCCAAGATGTACATGTTGTTTTGATTCATCATAGATCCCTGGACAATGAGGATGAGCAGATCCAGGCACATGAAATATTTCTTCAACAAAACCAATAATGAGTCAACATTTAATTGTCCTGTTGAGTCAATCGCTCCGTTTGAGTAAGTATTGCATTAAAACATGATTTATAAATCGTTTTTTGTAATCAAGTTATTCTGTTGATTTCTAAAATTGTCTTCTCCCTCACTATGTCATTGCGATGTCAATTAAGTGGCCAATTTGCAAATCTAATGATCAATAAAGAATAAAAATGTTTTAAAACTGAACTCTCTTAAGATAAACTCTCATGTATTAAACACCATGGCAACAAAACCATATTCAAATATTCATTAAAGCATTATTCATTTATCTTTTTTTGATCAAGTAAGTCTGTTGATATCTATTTTTTTTCCCTCTCAATATGTCATAGCAACATCAATCAAAAGGTCAATTTGTGTATCCAATAATCAAGAAAGACCCAAAACTGAAATCTACTTTAAACTAAACCTTCCTTTGGACATGGATTTATTTAATGCCATGGCAACAACACCACATTCAAAAATTCGTTGCTGTGGTTCTTTTGTTACAGAACCACATTCAAGGTTGCTTAAGTATAATTATTTGGATATTCATATTGGACCGATATAGAAAAAACATGTTACATTTTGTTATTAATATGTCAACTCAGGATGCATTCAAATGCTTTTGTTTAATATGTAAGGGGTCCTCATTGGATAAATTTTATCCCAGGCAACATAAATATTCAATTTTAGTCCTCTTTTGATTGCATTTAGACTTGACAATAATTGTTAATTTCTTGCTGTTTTTACAGAGTCACCTTAGGCAAGTGTTTTCATTGGTTGTGGGAAGATGGCGTTCAGGTACACAACAGTCAAACAAACCAGGATCCAAACAAGATATCTCGCTTTGATATCATGGATTACGTTCAGAAGCAGCAGATATGAGTTCAACTGTGGAGGAGTTGCTTCCAGTGCGGTATCTTCTAATGAGGTGTGACGTCGATGCCAAGGATCTGAGGATGGATTGAAGTGGCGTTGTCCCAGATGGATCAAAGTGGCGTTGTCCCAGATGGATCATAGTGGCCTTGTCCCAAGTGAAATGGTTTGCTGACAGGTATAATCTGTCACAAACAACTGAAATTCATACCTAATCAGTTGTGTTAATATGTGGAAAGACAAGTGTGTCTTCTGCTCTCACTAGACCACGGTCCCCTTGTCTTAACCGGAAGCTAAAGATGCTGGTTAATCCTCCATAAAATGTGTTATTACACCATAATCTTTGTGAAAGACTCTTCCCTCAGAAAGGTCAATCTGCCCCTTTCATGCCTCCCCCCCCCCCCCCCATGTCCCTATCCTCTTCTCTTCGCCTTCTCTGTGCATTTCTGGTTATTTCTCTGTTTCAATGGCCAACTGGTTTTACATCAATGCTGATACCCTAAATACTAAACAAGATTCCTTTGGTGATCTTGCCTTTCTCAGTAGTCAAAAACCTGTAACTATTAGGTTCTCCATATATTCTTTTAATTACAGTTTTAATTACTGTTTGTACAATTCTAAGTTGTGATCTTCACATTCTGTGCTCAATCTGACACAATGAAGTAAAAAATATGCTTGAAAAAGATAACGAAATTTAATGACGTTCTCATGCTTTGCTTGACAACCACATAATGGTGTCATACAAGTAAACAAGCTTCCATATCGTTACATAAGTTTTTAAGGTTTACAGAACATTAATCAAAATATCCTTTACAGACTGCCATGAAACTGAGGAGTGTCCTAGAATTGATAGCACTTAAAGTGATCTTTCTTTAAATTTCTGGCACTATAGTTATATTGTTTAATAATGCCCTATTGTTTAATACTGCACTAAGATCTCTATACAAGCAGACTTTATGAGAATCAGAACCTCTGTCATCAAGAATTAAACAAACATATAAACTTTGTTAATAGGTATTAAACATCATCTTAATGATAGCCGAGGGTAGAAGTAGTTAGTGATTACCATTGTTTTAGCAGTTTAATTGTAAATATCAACAAGCTCTAGTTTAGTGTCCATTTGAGGTCAGATCAATTCAAATATTTACCCTCAGGGGATTATCAGTCAGCCTATGTACATGGATTAGAATTGACATGGTTAAGTACAACCTTCCAGATTTAATGACGTTTTTTAACATGCAAATTGTTAACATAAAGACAATGACAGTACTCAGTGTTTACAGGTTGATTTGGGTGCTGGATAAAGATACATTGCAGTTTTAATATTAAACTAATCATTCAAAAGAAACTTCCATAGAAATGAAAATTGAATGAACACATTTATTGCTTTACAAATATACTTATTACTTGTACAGCTATTAGAGATTTTCTTGATGCAGTTTTAGTAGTTTGGTTGTAAAATCGGTCCCTGGTAACACCACCAGCTAGTGTTTTCTCTCTGTTTTAATAATTCAGTGCACCTCAATAGTTCAGATCCTATACAATGACTCAAGTCTTATTCGTGAGATTAAACTTCTAAGTTTGGTTAAAAATTGGTTGCCATGTGATGAGCCATCCAGACATGTTACTTTCAGGCAATTATTAAATGCCATATTTCTTCTGTGAACCAGTTGATTTAGTGATTCCATTGCTCTCTATCTCTCTTTGGATTTCATTCTCTATGGAATTTCGTTTGTAGCCAGTCTCAGCGAACGCTTTTAGTCTGACTGGGATATTTACATGTTTTGTAAACTATAACTGTGATGTAGGCATCTTTTGCTTATTCAAGAACAGAGGTGAAGAAGGGGTTTTGAAAAAAGGAACAATTTTTTTCTAAATTTATGCCATGTGACTCATTTTGTCAAGGAAAATCACTTATCTGCTTGGTAGCTACCCAAAAGTCACTTGAACAGCCTACATGTGAAATGGATATCTTTTCACATGTGACTGGCTTCATAGATGATAAACATGTTCATTACACAATCATTTAATTGATTAATCCCAAGAAAGTATCTCTAATTTCAACTTTGTTGAAATTCAAAGCCAATTTAGAAACTTTTTGATATTTCTTAGCCTGGATGTTACTGTCAAGTAGAGTAAACCAGAGTGGAGATGACATCTAATCCCCATAATCCCCAAAAGGTCTAACCCCATAAGGTTGAAGCAAATTTTCATAATAAGCCTCCCCTCTCTGGCCCCCCCCACAAACCCCCCAGGGTCAAGTCCTAAACTTACTGACAAATTTTGGCTTTAAAGATAAATGATCTTTCTGTCACATATGTACTTTTCTTCTAATTCAGGACACAAATCACTTGATGATGGAAGTTCTTCTTGCCATGTAGGGAAGTCGAAAATTGATCCAAACCTTTTTAAGGTCCTATCCACACCATGATATTGACAATTATATTCTTAATAGCAAAGATACAATGATTTGAGAAATTGCCTAAAATTATGTTGCAATTTGGAAAAGAAGAGGAAGGAAGATGGGTGGTGGTGGGAGATGTCTTCCCTTTACTTTCAAAGATAGGACCTAACCCCGCTCTACGTCCATGCCTCTTCATAGAAATCACCACGAGCATGGAAAGATAGTAGCATACTTTTCTATACAGGTATATCTTCATCATTGAGTTCTACTTTACAAAGGAGTCTTGTAAGTTCTTCGCTACATATATTTCTTCCATGTGTAATAGTAATGTCGTCGTGCCTGGAGTAGTCATGAGCTTAGTGATATTGTCCTTCATATCTCTCTCTGATATGGTCACAGTGTGTTGCTAAGTAACGGAATGTCACTTGCAGCTGACTATTGTAAGTTGCATTTAATGTGCTTCATTAATAAAAGGTAAACTTATATGATTTTGCTTTGGTATTTTTATTCAAAACTGAGTCAAGCAACTCATCAACTGTGGTGAAATACATACAATTCTTTATTTTGGCAGGGCAAACTTTTAATGGTAGACCAGTTACCTGAGACCACCAAATTTCAATTCGGACAATCAAAACCAGCTGTGGAGGTTGTCTAGACGACTAGATGTTTACATCAAATACCTACAGTTCACATATTGGTGTTCTGTTCACCAACCTACCAATCTCTTCTACAGTGTACATACTGCTGTTCTATTCACTGAACCTACACATCTCTCCTACAGTGTACATATTGGTGTTCTATTCACCAAACCTACACATCTCTCCTACAGTGTACATATTGGTGTTCTATTCACCAAACCTACACATCTCTCCTACAGTGTAAATATTGGTGTTCTATTCACCAATCCTACACATCTCTCATACAGTGTACATATCGGTGTTCTGTTCACCAACCTACCCATCTCTCCTACAGTGTACATACTGCTGTTCTATTCACTGAACCTACACATCTCTCCTACAGTGTACATATCGGTGTTCCATTCACCAAACCTACACATCTCTCATACAGTGTACATATTGGTAATCTATTCACCAAACCTGTCATCTCTTCTACAGTGTACATACTGCTGTTCTATTCACCAAACCTTCACATCTCTCCTACAGTGTACATATAGATCTTTGCTATTTTGCTACATTTCGTTGGACAACCAAATTTGCTGTTTGGACACCCAAAATGTGGGGTTGTCTGATGGACAATAAAACAAAAAACTCCTTAATAATTTACCTTGTTTGGCACTTCACAAATGTTGATAATTCAGGTAAGATATATGATATTTGGACACAAGTCATGATTGTATGACCTAACAGATGTACTTAAACTAAACTAATTACAATTATGCTGAATGGTACACTTTATACGTATATCTGATTAAAAGGTGCAGGACTACATTTTTACATATCAAAATGCTACAAATATAGATAATGTAATGATAGAAAAAAATACTTTGATTAAAAATTTTGTTTTGTTGATTGTATGAAAATATCGGTTTTTGATGATGGATATACATCACGGCTAGGGAGTTAAAGCCATGGGATTGTAGAAGCCAACATCTACAGATCCTATGTCCTCTACACTACCATTTGCCTCCTTACTGGGATCATCGTAAAGATTCTGTATAATGAAAAAGTGGGATGAAGAAATTTTACATGTATACAGACATACTCATCATTTTCAACATATTTTAGACATGGGGTCTGGTCAACAACTCTTCTGATATGATTTTATTGGTTTTATTTAATTTAAAAAAAAAAATCATTTTGTGTAAAAATCTGTAAAGGCATTTTAATGACATCGTGAACAACACACATTTAGTAAGTGCACCTTGCATTGCAACACCAGGAAGTTTAACATACATCAGTAAAAGAAAATGTAAGATTTTTGAAGTTTCAAATCAATGTTTACAATACACTTGGAATACATACTTGAAGTCAAGATTATGAAAACAATGATTAAGTGACTAAACTCAGAAGCTTCTACAGTTTAAGTAGCAATTTTGTGGGATTTGTTTGTCACTCAGATAATAAGATATTGTAGCCAATCACTGGGAAATAATTTTGCATGTGACCTAGAAGGGGTCTTTCATTGGCTGAATTGATTGCTTGATATAACCGCTGGAAGGTTTCTGCATCTTTATGTCAGAAAAACACATCCTCATAGCATTTTGCTGGCAGAGGTATAGATTTTTCAAACTTGGTGGTATTTTGTGATTGCATCTGGCCACAGCAGAGCTCTATGATGTCATATCACTGCAGTAACAGTAACCGCAGTAACATATTTCCTCTAAAGTATTTAACTCACTCACAGAGGAAAATAATGTTTCTGCAAAAAGTTCAGTTTGATTAACCCTTTAATACAGAGAACATTTGACAGCTATGCAAGCATTCAAAATCGATCACATTTCAAGGATAAATCAAAACAATAAGATACTAATAGGGAACTGGGACATAACATCTCTGCCAAAACATCTACCAATACAACATCACAGAACACGTAGTGTGATCTAGTCCAGGGAAGAATCAATCTTCATTCAGCCAAAATAAGTTCCATTCAATCAAACGTAACTGGGGTAAAGAATAAGATATTCACTCACCTGCACAGGTTTATCATAGATTGGATTATCAAACTCAACAGTAGTCGGATCCGTAGACGGAAGTTCCTGGATACGCTTCTTATTCATTCGAGGCATTTCGATATCGGCGTCTAACGGCTCACCTCTTTTGAACGAAAATGGCCTGAAGAGAAAGTATATGCGACAAAATCTCATGAGCAGAATGTAAAGGATATCTACAGCTGCATATGAATGCATTAGGCACCATGTCAAAAGTAGGATTATGAGGGCGCTGCATATTACTGGGATGTAGTCTGTAATGTTT
>KN885973.1:0-19440 GCA_000934455.1 Apostichopus parvimensis
AATACTATGATTTCTGTGTTAAATAATACTAGTATGCATCTTCTCTATTGTATTGCAAATTTGCCCAGTTTGCACATCATTTTGCGATGCGACACCGGGTTGCGATGTGACACCGGCGATGCGACCATGTGCGACACCGGGTAAATCATTCCCTGCTCTGCAGCTACTGTAACTTTGTTGGGCAGTACAGAGATTTACATTCCATGCCACAGATTGATTAAACGTGATGTATTAATCATCAAGATCCTGTATCCTGGTCTGTAATCTGAATAAGTGTACAGTTGGTCAAGCATCTACCATATCCCATTCATTGCTAACTTTATGTATCTAAGTTACACAAAGACAGTGCACTTTGAACTTGTTTGTTGTATTCAAAATGTGGAGCCGACCTTTGGAGCTCATGAATGTTGACAGACCTCAAACTTTTTTTCATGGCTCTCATATCTCAGTGTACATTTGGTCAAGTATTAGTCTAGGGTTAGTCTGGAACAGCGGTCTGCAAACTTTTAGGTCCATGAAACTAGGATCTTCCACGATGACTTAGCACTGACCCACTAAACTCCCTCCCCCCACTCCGCCCACCTCAGAATTTATTTTCAGAATGCATGAAAGCTAGAGCTATGACTATGGACTTCCATGTTATGTACATAGTTTAAACTATCTTCAAAGGCAAGCACCGAAAAGTACAAATTTTTCACATCTGGAAAATTGCAGGACCCTCCAAAATATTTCCATGGGTCTAGACTTTATTGAAAATTCCCCAAAGTGACACTATTGCTCTGAATGTTGTGTTCAAAGTTGATCTCTTTTCATCTCTTCACAGTTCATGGTACAGTAGGATGATAACCTGTCTCGATACTCTGGTTGCTACCTCTTGACTCCGGTGGAAATACTGGTATAAATATAGTCAACTCGGAGTTTGCCAAATCGAATAATCTCGATACTCTGGACTGTGGAAATACTGGTATAAATTATAGTTATCTCGGAGTTGGCCAAATCGAATAATCTCGATACTCTGGACTGTGGAAATACTGGTATAAATATAGTCATCTCGGAGTTTGCAAATATCGAAACTGAAAAGCTTTCATAATGTCGCCGGAGTTTAAGAAGAAGAGCACCCTGATCACATCTTTCACATTTTTTTTGTTAGGAGGCATTGAATATGGTAAGTATACTGTAGTTATTGAAGACAGTTGTCATGTCAAGTGGAAAATTGACGGCTAGGTACTGTTACTGGTATGTGTGTTCATATATAAAATTGTAAACCTTATTTGAAAGTTGAAGAAAAGTGGTCTGTATAGCATATTTCAGTGTTGCAATCCATTATCAACACAGATTGAGTTAACTTTGTCTTCTGTTGGCAGTTACTGATGAGCCGACCACACACTGCCCGACTGACTGCGACCCAACTCGACTACTGTAGGCAGTTGTGACCTAGCTTTTGAAGTGCTTTTCAAGAAGCTCTTGAAGACTCAAATGCTCAACATTTTATGGGGTATTTTAGTAGTTTACTTGAACCTACTAGGTTTTCATACATTGACATGTGACCTGGTCAGTTATATACAGTAAACTTTTGCCTTTATCTTAAAACAATTTATGTGGCCGGCTCTAAGTAAGCAGATCGGTTGCTTAGACTTTGAACACAGGAACTCGTTGGTGTAGACCAGCTTCTTCATCTTGCAACGCACACTGTGTATGAGCTCTTATTGCAGATAAACAAACACAGTCTCACCTATATATATACTGTAATTGTTTTGTTTTAAGTGGTCATGTCCAAAGTGCTTAAAACCATCAGTTTCTAGAGTTCAATTTTCAGCAGACATCCATTTTCTTATTTCACTTACTGTGTTAGAATCACACTTACCTACAGTACTGAGCTAGGAAACAGTTTATTGTTCTTAAGCACTTGCATTGTTTGGTCAGTCAGTCCGTTCGTTCGTTCGTTCGTTCACTCATTCATTGTTTTCTTTACTACAGCAACCTCAGTTCATTTGTTCAGTCAGTCATACATTTACATTTTAATGTTATGATGATTTCATCTATTTACCAGCATTACTAAGTAAATTGTAACCCATGTGCAACTTTAGGCAGTGTCACTCAAGACCAAGTATAAAATCTCATTCTAGTGTCAATCCATGAATGAAGTTATACAGTCGAACATGAACACAAATTTAGACCACACTGGAACAAATTCAGAGTACTGATGAGATCTCATGTATATATCAACATTGTCCTTAAAAAGGAACATTGTGCTATTAGCATCGCAATTGTATCATAACTTCTGATCGAAGTTAGTTGATTCAATTTTTTCTGAACAAGAGCTTGTCCTTCCTGTGAACAGTACAGTAGGTTATTCTCAGTATTCTGTAATCAAAACTTTTTTCAGTAATTAAGGAGGTATTAGTAAACACTGTGTGTAAGTTTGGAGATGAAGCTAAATGATTCCCCATTTTTCAGCTTGACCTTTTTCATGATCACCATGTACTGTACTAGTGAGGTCTGTCTGTTCTGTCACACGAACCCATTCAACTTTGTTGTAATTGAAAGTGAAATGACTTTCACAGTTATGTTAGTTTACTGTGTGTATCCTTTAGAGGTTTTAATATTGCACTGCTAGTTGAATACATATAGTACAGTAAAATTAAGGCACACATCACAGTACAGTTATAGATGCACATCTTTTGGATATGTTGCTTAACTAGAACAGTAGAATAAATACAAAAGTTTCAGAATCTAGGCAGTCGTTCATCCCTACAAAAGACATTTTCACACCAAGTTCTACAGTAACTTTTGTTTTGTCTCTCTCTCTATTAATGTACATTTACATTGAGGGAGATCTTTACTAGTAAATCAAAACTGTATGGTAGTACAGTACAACAATACTGCATAGTACCGTACAACAATACTGTATACAGAACCGTACAACAATACATAGTACAGTACAACAATACATAGTACAGTACAACAATACTGTATATAGTACCGTACAACAATACATAGTACCATACAACAATACTGTATGTAGTACCGTACAACAATACTGTATATAGTACCGTACAACAATACATAGTACCATACAACAATACTGTATGTAGTACCGTACAACAATACATTTAGTACCATACAACAATACTGTATGTAGTACCGTGCAACAATACTGTATACAGAACCGTACAACAATACTGTATGTAGTAACGAACAACAATACTGTATACAGAACCGTACAACAATACTGTATGTAGTACCGTATACTGTATACAGAACCGTACAACAATACTGTATACAGAACCGTACAACAATACTGTATACAGAACCGTACAACAATACATTTAGTACCATACAACAATACTGTATATAGTACCGTACAACAATACATTTAGTACCATACAACAATACTGTATGTAGTACCGTGCAACAATACTGTATGTAGTAACGAACAACAATACTGTATGTAGTACCGTACAACAATACTGTATGTAGTACCATGCAACAATACTGTATACCGTACAACAATACTATATATAGTACCATACAACACTGTATAACACCAGACCTGTATGGAATGATGTACAGGTGCACCCTATTCAGTCAAAGAGTTGAGGTTTTGGTCACTATGGAGGAGAGATAAGTCTGAAAGACCAATTCATTTGTAACTTACTGTATGTACAAGAAAAGCACATGTTGATTCTGAACAGAAGTTTTCAAGTTCAGCAACTTTGAAAGCATGAAGAATTTATGAAAAAAAGCCAAAATAAGTTGAATATTTCAGGGATTTTAATCAACGGTATCTGAGTTGTACTTTGCCATTAGGTCGCAACAGTCAATTAAACTGTGTTGACAAATAGCTTGTTAATTGTTTATTTAAAAGATCAAAGTTTGCCAAGCAGGCTACAAGCATGAGGCTATGTGGTGAGCTCTCTATGATGACATTGTCCACTATCAATATATTACGATTACTAAAGCCGTAGAGTACAGTGTAATGGTTATCATGTGATGTTATGTACAGAGTAGACTTGTAGGGAAAAGTACAATACTGTGAGTACAGGTTCAAGTCACCACCCCCTTTTTATCGTGAGTATGAAGTCCTATGGGGTACAATTGAGCTCTAAGCCTACATACCAGCGCTTCTAGTCTTGTACCAGTATATAGATAAATCCTCAAGGTACTTAACTAGATTTCCAAACTCTTGTCCAAGTACTTACAGGTTCTGTAGTGACCCAGAGGGTGATTCCATGTACAGGCTACTCCATGCTAGTACTTAGGTAGGAGTAATTACACACACTACAATTCTGGTACATGTACATGACTCAGAAACGGTTAGTAATGATGGTACTAGAATTAGAGCATTCATTAATATACCTACGATTTCTGTAGTGACCAATGAGGGTGAGTACATACAGGTATGGGTGTTTACTTTTATACAGGGACCAGTACTGGAATTTGATGGCCACCGAAAGTTCCTAAGTTTTTTATCCCTTGTATCATTCAAAATTATGTTTTCCTAGATGTATAGTTATAAACATGACTTTACAGTCGGCAAATATCCACAATTATTGTCATTTTGCAGAAAATACCTACATGTATTGATTTGATTAAGAATTGAGGTTTGCTAGGATAACAACTTTTGTTTTCCAGTTCACCCATCTTCAATACCTTACTAAAAGAAGGGTGTCTTGACAGAATATGTAGCATCTACTATAAATGATCTTGAAAAGATCAGGTTAATTTGATGTCCTTGTTACACGTGCTATTTTGGGCTGTTGTCTAAATGGTTTTTGAGCTAAAAATACTAGTTATATTCTTATCATTGTTTCATTATTTTGCTGTTTATATGACTTCACGAATACAACCTAAATTTATTGTGAACACATGTACTTAAACTTTTGATGCCTATGTCACAAGTTGCCCCCCCCCCCCACATTAAAATAAACACCCATGTATTGTACCGGCTACTTCATAGGAGTACAGTTTACACACACTACAAGTCTGGTGGATCTGAAAAAGAAATGGTGGTACTAGAATTATAAGAGCATAAAGTAATATTACTGAACATCACATGATATCAACGATTAGAACTGAAGTCTGCAAATGCAACCATATTCACAATTACAGTATGTGTTCATTACTGTGTAGTGCAGTATGTACAGTATGTACAGTATGTGTTCATTACTGTATAGTGCAGTATGTACAGTATGTGTTCATTACTGTGTAGTGCAGTATGTACAGTATAGTGCAGTATGTACAGTATGTGTTTATTACTGTATAGTGCAGTATGTACAGTATGTGTTCATTACTGTATAGTGCAGTATGTACAGTATGTGTTTATTACTGTATAGTGCAGTATGTACAGTATGTGTTTATTACTGTATAGTGCAGTATGTACAGTATGTGTTTATTACTGTATAGTGCAGTATGTACAGTATGTGTTTATTACTGTATAGTGCAGTATGTACAGTATGTGTTCATTACTGTATAGTGCAGTATGTACAGTATGTACAGTATGTGTTCATTACTGTATAGTGCAGTATGTACAGTATGTGTTCATTACTGTGTAGTGCAGTATGTACAGTATGTGTTTATCTTAACAGCAAAGGTAGTCATTCAGCAGGACTAAAGTTTTCAGTGGGAGCCTGTACATTTCAGTGATGTTACAATGTTATACAGTAGCAAGACTGGTCGTCCCTCAAAATGTATCAGTAATATCCTAACCGTGGTTATCTCGGACAACAAATTCAGCACTGAAATGCACTGTACCTGAGGGCCACTTGGCAAAATGAAGTATATACCTCGCATCGGTTTTAGTGTGAATGGTGAAACTCCGCAAACTGTGGAACCTACGTACATAGTCAAATCCCCAATTGTGTCAGTATGCGAGCTCATCATGCTTTTGAGCGCTCTGATACAATCATCTCACATTAATTCAGAGACCGTTAAAGAGTACAGATCAGGGCATATGGGGCTGATACAATAGCGCCCTCTTTTGAAACATCGGAGATCCCCTTTGATGTCCTCTCTGTCTTGTACATAGTGTAGAAATATTTCTTGTTTGATAAGCAAACTGCTATCAGCCTAGCCATTTATCTCTATGCAGTACTTAGCTTCATTCCCTGCATTTTATGTTTTGGGGAATGAAAGCCGGAAAAACTTGTCTGGTATGTATTATACACACACATATAGAGCTGGTACTTTCAGTAATATTACACCTTTATAAAGCCACTTGATGGGAATATTGAGTAGGCCTAAGTGGGATATATATCGAGTAGACCTGTGGAACCACAAATTGCATTAAAGCCGGAAGAACTTGTACTGTATGTTATGTATTATACACATATAGAGCTAATATTACACCTTTATAAAGCCACTTGATGGGAATATTGAGTAGGCCTAAGTGGGATATATATCGAGTAGACCTGTGGAACCACAAATTGCATTTGTCTTGAAAGCCGGAAGAACTTGTACTGTATGTTATGTATTATACACATATAGAGCTGGTATTTTTAATAATATTACACCTTTATAAAGCCACTTGATGGGAATATTGAGTAGGCCTAAGTGGGATATATATCGAGTAGACCTGTGGAACCACAAACTGCATTTGTCTTGAAAGCCGGAAGAACTTGTCTGTTATATATTATACACATATAGAGCTGTTATACAAAAAATCTAAAAAAAAATGACAAGGAAATACAGTATGTACAGCAGGTTCAAGATTCTTTTAGTGTGATAACTTTGATAAGAAAATCACGAGTCTTTCGCCCTTACATCTGAAATGACTGCAATTATGTGTGTACACTAGCTATTGTGTTGCAGAGTTGGTTTCAATATTATAAGGAAAGTTATCCACAAGCTTTTGTTTCCTTTGCCCAGGAGTTTTCTCGTACCCATGCGTACAAAACTGCACAATGTGCACATGGATAGATTATGTTCAGCAATCAATTCAATGTTTTCTGTGGTTGAATTTAAGGAGACAAAAATCCAACCACCATCATTTTGGCCTATGTGATAGAGATTGCCGTCATTCACGAACGACTTCACCAAACGGCTAAGGAAAATCTCAGTTACATTTTAGCAGATATCACAGATTAAATGACCCTTCACACACTATGCTGAAGAATCCATCGAGTCTAAATATGACATTGAGCCACATGCCCTTCTATTTGTTATGTTTGTCCTAATTTTACTTGCAACGTTTATTTGCTTTGATGGAGGTGGGTTTTGAAAATTGCTGAAAATAAACTTTTGAAGCTTTTATCATGATCTAATGATGTGTAATAGTAAGTTGGCCTGACAGGCTTACACAGGCTCTCTAGTGGATAAGCAGTTTGCTAACAGTTTTATTTTATTTTCATGATCTAATGATGGCATTGGTTTCAATTTCTATGACTGTTTTAAATGCATTTTACCTTCAAAAGATGAACAGGTTCCCTGATCGTAGTGGTTCTGTGACATCACAGATAATTAACGAAATGACAGAGTTGTTTGTCACAGTACTCTGTCAACTTGGTAGGGTTTCAGCGCCATGCCTCCTGGTCCACAACCTCTGGCTCCATACTACAGTAACTTGGTCCCTAGGGTTTTAGCGCCCCTCCTGGTCCACAACCCCTGGCTCCATACTACAGTAACTTGGTAGGGTTTTAACGCCATGCCTCCTGGTCCACAACCCCTGGCTCCATACTACAGTAACTTGGTCCCTAGGGTTTTAGCGCCGTGCCTCCTGGTCCACAACCCCTGGCTCCATACTACAGTAACTTGGTAGGGTTTTAACGCCATGCCTCCTGGTCCACAACCCCTGGCTCCATACTACAGTAACTTGGTAGGGTTTTAACGCCGTGCCTCCTGGTCCACAACCCCTGGCTCTACCCACTCTCTTGGGTGGATTTGGTACATGTTTCTTAGTTAGTTAAAGAATATTGTTTACATCTCTGAGGTAGGCTGATGAATACTTAAGGAGAGAAAAAACAACATATTTATGTAATTGATGTATTTGTTCTCAGGAGAAGGTTCAAATTAAGTTACTGTTCTGGGTTACAGCACGTTCCTGTGAACTTTCTTTATAGATCAGCCGTTTACAGGGTTGCATTATTACCGTCTGTATTTCCTGTACCTGACGTTATTTCCTGTATTTCCTGCACCTGGCTTTATTGAATATCATATAACTGTACTTTTGTGAAAACTTTAGTACCAGTGTTCAAGACTGATTGTTATTCAACAAGAATTCTCCTCTATATTGCTATTTCAGCGGTTATTTTGCCAACCCTTAACTTGTATGTGACAACACTCTCGGACATACCGTTTTACTTTGGACTGATCCTAGCATCTTTCAGCTTATCTGGTCTTCTGGTAGCGCCGTTCTTTGGTATTTGTCATGACAAATTACGCAAAACCAAAGTCATGTTGTTAGTCGCCAACTGCTTTGAAATTGCAGGTAAGTTGGTTCAGAAACGTAATATGTTGAGGCTGTGAGGAATGGAGGAGGTATTTATTGTGTGTCATATAGGGGGTCATTCCATTGATCTTGAAAGTTTGGGTGTCACCTTTACTATATTAAAAAAGCACACTGTACTGTACGGTAAGTAACTAAGGCGGAGGGCCGGGGTAATAATAAGTTAAATTTAAACAGAAATAGTTAGTAACTGATAAGCTAAGAAATGAAGTCTGGCATTTTTAAACAAACTCAAATTATGTACCGCTTTATTGACACAAAGGTAATAGTTACGCAGAACATTTGTAAATATTACCAGGCCTTATTTTTTAAAAATTCCAGGCGGACTCAAAATTGCACTCCTCCAGAAATCTCGAGGGCGCTGTAGCTGTGCTAAAAATTTCAGTCCTTAAAGGTGTGCTGTTGACATTTGGTGTAGGGTACATATATATCGTACAATGTTATAACATTTTCTGTTTGTATGTGTAAATCATGCATGTAAGACCAATTCAAACATTGCATGAGTTGATGAATGCAAAAATAAAATATTTCTGCTTTATCTTATATGTAATTTTTTATTTTGTTTTACTGCTTGCACTTGTCACAGTCATTTTAGGCATGCAATGGCAAGCTAATGGCGAGCTAATGGCAAGCTAATTGCATTCTCATGCCTCAAAAGACAAGGCCTGTAATTATGCCACTATTTTGTACTTCCTATTTATAGAATGACCTGCATCATTTGAGATAAATATTTGGGCAAAATAAACATTAAAGAGCCGCCAGAGGCATAATTTATGCATATATTATTCAGGTATTTTATGTATAATATAAGCATAAATGTGGGATGTTGTTTAAGTCATACAGTTTCCCTTTTATGTAACTAATGCTCTTAAAATAATGCATGATTTTGTTTTGCACTTTATCAACAGCTTAATCCTGTAGGTAGAGACAATGTTATGCTGTGCCCTACCCCTTTAAAACAACAGAAAACAATGAATTAATGGAAAAGTCAAGATGCAAGAGAACTATTCAGTTTTCCGACCAAATTTTTTCCCAAAGAAGGCATTATGCCAAAATAGACCATCCCAAAGATATTGTTACCCATTCACATACACTTGCTTTATCTTTGCAATTAAGTTTTGTACTTTTCATACTTTGCCACTTTCACTTCAAGTCCAGTATAGAAATCAAACCTGGACTTACAGTAGAACCAGTTTATGACCTGTATTCTGAGGTTCTGTTTATATGTATTTACAGCCTATTGTCATTAAACAAAACTACTTCTGAAAAGAAAGTTAACATTCCGGACTGCAATTCCAAATCGGAAAGCCAGAGTCGTATACAATACATATAAACGGTAGTCATACACATTTCTCACTGTTTAAAAGTTGCAAGTAACTGTATGTCAAAAATTAATACCTTTATAATGCTCAAAATGTTGTCCTAGCTTTGTTGAGTTTGTGCATCATTTAGTTGATTAGCAGATTGAGCTGTATTTTTTTAAATTGTATTTAGATTTTCTTATCTGGTTGTCTCTTTCCTTCTCACTATTTACAGGTAACCTCTTGTATTTTATGAGTTCAACTGCCAACATGCTATTACTGAGTCGATTTGTTGCAGGTAAGTTTTAGTTTGCTATTTCATTTTGGGACGTCTGTAAGTACTGTCAAATATGAATTTATGAAACAGTTGATTATTCGGAGTGGTCGGTTGGTGTGAGTCTCGTCACGAACAAATCAAGCAAGCTCAAAGTAGGTTGTCCAAGGGGTGTCCACTGTAAATAAATTTACACATAAAGTAATCAGTGATGTATCTTCCATGATATTTTATTCTTCCTGAAAAAACAAAAACAACGTTGCTGCTATGGAAACTGATAATAGAAAGTATATAGCACGGGATGGACAACTAGAATTTTCTTGCCTTGAAATAGCTTGTAATAATTCTTTTAATTCTAATAATTCAGTTGAATATTAGCCCCAAAGACCCATAAAACCTGGAACAAATGGTATCACATTGTGGCACAGTACACTTTTCTAAAGCATGTTATAGATTTAAGTTTCTTCCTTCTAAAAGAAGGAAATTTTCCAAGTTTAGAAAACAGAGCGGTAGTGTTATAAAATTGCAAGAGTTTCGTCAAATAATGAGGTTAATGGGACAAGCAGAAGAAAAGGCATCATTAGTGATAGTGTACCGTACACATCCTTAAATTTTAATCGCCCAATGCCTCCGAGTTTTCTCCTAGCTGAAGAAGCTGGATACCACTCAGAGCTACTGTAGTAACTAGACAATCCTATGCCTATGTACAGGTCAGAGCTACTGTAGTAAATAGACAATCCTATGCCTATGTACAGGTCATGTCGTTTCTGAGCTACTGTAGTAACTAGACAATCCTATGCCTATGTACAGGTCATGTCGTCATGTCGTTTCTGAGCTACTGTAGTAACTAGACAATCCTATGCCTATGTACAGGTCATGTCGTCATGTCGTTTCGAGCTACTGTAGTAACTAGACAATCCTATGCCTATGTAAAGGTCATGTCGTCATGTCGTTTCTGAGCTACTGTAGTAACTAGACAATCCTATGCCTATGTACATGTCATGTCGTCATGTCGTTTCTGAGCTACTGTAGTAACTAGACAATCCTATGCCTATGTACATGTCATGTCGTCATGTCGTTTCTGAGCTACTGTAGTAACTAGACAATCCTATGCCTATGTACAGGTCAGAGCTACTGTAGTAACTAGACAATCCTATGCCTATGTACAGGTCATGTCGTCATGTCGTTTCTGTCTCAGTTTTCAGTCAAGGAAGTCAGCCATCTTTGTTTTAGTGCATCATATTTACATGAGGATACAAACACTCACAGTCTGTATAATATTTACATGAGGATACATGAGGATAACTTGGAGACCTTGAATTACGATACTCTCTTTCTTTGCAAGAAAGAAAGGAGAAGAAAAGATTAATGCAACTTGTTCTTGTCTTTCATTTTTCCAGGGATCGGAGCTGGTGTTGGGGCCTCCATGCTCGCCCAGATCGCACATACCACAACCACCAAAGAGCGATCGGCTGCCTTTGCATTGTTCATGGCAGCGAGGCAGTTTGGTCTCATTATTGGGCCTGCATTGAACCTCTTTTTAGAGTTGTTTGACTTCACAATTGGCCCGTATCATTGCAATGAATACACTGCACCAGGTGTAAGTGACTACATACATTGTCTCTCTTGTTCATTTCAGCTGCAGATTGTTTTGGTTGGTAATTATATTTGGATAACCACCCAACTGGACTAGCAACCATTCAGAAGCTCCTACATTACTAAGTTACTAAGTTAACTTATTAATCTAGAATCCCTCAAGAACCTTCCTCTCTGTCCGGTGTGCATGTTGGTCAGGACAGTAGATATAGTCCATCTGGTACCATTACAGTCTAATGTTCTAAACAAGGCTTTAACTAACTGACAATGAGCAAAGAAATATCCCTCACAACCCCCCCCCACTCTCCCAACCCCCTCTACCCAAGTTAAAATGATAAAATAGAAATTAAAGAAAGACTACACCAACATTTGTAAGCAGTAGTGCAGTCCTAACTCTGCTTGTGATTTTGGAGGCAAGTTATTGAGGCAATATTTGCTTGAGAAAGATAAAGAAGGAGCCAATGTTGACATCACCCAGTGATGTTTATCGGAAATAAGGCAGAAAAATAGATGCCACCAATTCTCCTATACAAACTAAATATGGGTTGAAAGGAAGGGGCCTTTTAACTCTGCTGTGAACAGTGAATTTGAGTTATGTCAATTGCATATTGGGACTAAAAAGACAAGACATGAAATCTCTGGAACACTTTGCATGTTACAGAACGTCCCCTTTTATTATGGGATGGTTGTCGGACTCGGGGCAACAGGGAGACCTGACAAATTTTTAGTTGAAATTCTTACCCTGTGAAAAATATGGATGACAAATGTCTGATAATTTCCTTTGATGTTCTTGTGTTACAGCTATTCATGGCAGCGGTATGGTCGGTGTTTCAAGTGATGGTGGTATTCCTTTACTTCGATCTACCATTTTTGTCCGATTTACCGGCAGAGGTGAGGCAGAAAGTTGAGGCAAATGGCACGGGGGTGATGAGTTCTCCCTCAGTGGATGAGATAACGAGACCTCTGACTCCAAAGCAATTAACCAACGTACTCGATGACGAGGCGATTGACGAATCAGACGTTATGAACCATAATGAATATGGAACAGCTCAAATGTCACAGATTCAAAAGCCGACAGCATTAACAATGAAACAAAAGCTCATGGGTAAGTACAAACTTTAAATGGAGAAATTTCAAAAGAGATTTTCAAATTCTTTGAGTAGGATGAGGTGCACAAGTAGCCTAATGTAACACATAACTCCTAGTGATTTATCCAAGGGCCTTAAACGGGATAAATTAACCCAATTGCAGACAATGTGACTAGTTTATGAAGAACAAAACAATGAAAACTGCCATACGAACACACTCTCCCAATTCACTGTCCGTAAAAAAATGCTGTTTGGCGGTTCTGTTGGAGTTTGTCCCATACCTTTGCGGTTGGTAGTTTGACCTCCTGTGTTGATTTGACCTTTATTGCTCTTCACATGTTTAACACCTACAATGAAGTCCCCATTGTTTGATACCACAGTTTACCTTGCTCCTCACTTACCTGTCTCCTCACAACTTCAGCACTCTGTTTCGACTGTGCCTAGAATGAACGGTCAGTGCCCTTAGTGCCTAGTGCCTAGAATAGCATGTTTTTCCCGTGGTTGACACATATTTAAGTATTGCACAGTAGTAAGTGCAAACAAGGGCACACATTTCACCCATGAGGATCTGCCATGTGGCTTTGAAGTCCCTTAATTTATTAAGTAATAACTCAATATTAACTTTGCATTGCCTGTTATTATCCAATAAGCTGTGCAAAGTGGAGACTGAGCTACCATCTGATACTTCTGTCAATGAGATCCTCAAGCTTACTGTTATGAATTTCAAAATGGTTTTGCTAAATTGCTATTAATGTACACTATTGATTGTGTGTGACGGCCATTGTATTCTTTAGTTATTTATTTGTATACGGCCACCACTGGCACACATTCTATGTTATTATCATCTGTGAGAGGCAGTTTGGATTGTGAGAGGCTGTTTGGATTAGTCTCGGCCTACCCAGATAACCACAGTGGTGATGATTTTTCTCTCTTTCTTTCCCTTTTTTTAGTTCTTCTACGAGAAGAGATTGTTGTGATGCTAGCTACAAGTTTCATCTTTTTCTTCAACCAGACAGCTTTAGAGGTGAGAATATTCGTTAGGAAAACTGAAGGGTATTGTGTCTTCTATTGTTTAAGAATGTCAAGTTTAGTAGAGGTGGAACAGAGTTAGTGAAAAGAAATTGTATGTGCTCATAGCTGTGATAGTTTGTTTCCCTGTAACTTAAGTACTTATTCATCATATTTAGACCGTATAGGATTTGTATTCTTAGATAACACATTGTCAAACTGTTTGATCCAAATAAACAATAAAAATAATGAAAATGTTCCATCAGTTGCGATCTTAAATTCTTAATTATGTATTCTTTACATGAACAGAATGGCCATATCAATGAAATGTACTCTACTACCGGACTAGGAAAATTATATCTTTTCTCAAAATGTTGTTTATTTTCTCCACAGGCTTGTATGACACCTTTAACAAAACAGTTCTTGGCCTTGAAAAGCTTTGGGAATAGTTTATTTTTTTGCTTAGCTGGTGCTGAGGTGAGTGTTTTGTCTGTACTGTTTGAGATGTGATGTCACTGTTGAATGGGTTGTACAGTTTTATTTGCTTCCTATATAACCAACGAATCCTTTTTCAAGGTTAACCAACAGATTGCTGTTGCAGACGACAGCCCTGTTCTTTAAAATACAGCCCTGTTCTTTAAAATAGAGAATGCAGGGTGAACTTGCAGTGTACATCAAAGATTTATTTCCAAATTGATGGTTTTTGTCATCCACTTATGCTGACATTTATTTATGTGCAGAAGTAACAAAGATAATTTTTGTCACGAAGAAATGAACAAAAATGCCAGACATTGTGATATCACACTTTTGTAAAACTTAGCGGCATAAAGTATATTATTACTAATTTATCATAAGTGGATGAAGATATGTTTGTTTATTTCTGGGAGTGGAAGGGGGAGAGGGGAAGGGGCAGGGGAGCTGGTGGAGGTGGTTTGCAGCATTGTCCTCCCTCCTCCATCGTACGCAACAAATTTTTTCTTCTTCTTTCACTTGGAAATATTGGTGCTTATTTGATGTTCCTCCAACCGCAAATTGGTTTCTTTTCTGAAGATGATGTTTTTATATTAAATACAAAGTGATTAACACTTTGAACAACTTTAAGTATTATTGTTAGATGTCTCAAAACATCCCTTTGAATCGCCCTGGCAAATACGTTTTAAGGTATATGGGGTGTTTGTCTCCTTTAACGTGTCAGTAGGTTGGTTAACCATTATGTATAAAACTAACTATCACTCTTACTCTCCATTCATTGTCAGCAATTTGATTGATTGATGACCTTATTACTTTCACTTCCTTTTTACAAAGAACGACTGATGTCATTAATCTACTAAGCGACTGAACACAAGTCTATGCATCACCTTGTATCTTTGACCCAATGTCATCTCATTGTGCGACTTTTTGTGCCCTAAAACCTCTTCAATTGGTCAAACTAGAGTGTATGAATTAGCCGTTGCCAGCAGTTTGATGTTGAATCATCTTTTCTATGGACACAATTTGGAAATGATTTATTTGCAAACAGTTCCAATCTCATTAAGCAGAGCTCCCAACTGACCCGCATTTCGCGGGTTGGACCCGCATTCTAACACCCAAACCCGCTGACCCGCGCAAGCGTGCGAAAAACCTGCATTGTAATTGTCAAGTATACTTAAAAAAAATTGCATCAAATTTTGACTTCCTATTTAGCATAATAGAGTATAAAACCTCCTTTACAGCATCATTTGGACCTCAAATTAGCCTATATTTCTTTTCATTGGGGCGAGCAGCGAACATTTTCATGCCACTGGAAAGAATGAATTCCCGTGGCATGAAAATGTTCGCTGTCGAAAATGTTCAAAATCACCTACTATTCAATTTATTGATGTTACACACAAAAAAATGCATATTTCTCAGAAAATATTGGGTGACAAAAGCCTTTCTAAGTGCCACCATTTTACATGTAGGCATCCCCTTATACCCCTCCCCCAGGACGGCGATTCGTGGCATGGACCAGCATTTGCCTTGGGAACTATGCATTAAGCCTGCAATCTCAAAGGCCTTTAGGAGAAACTCTTCTTGGTGTTATTGTGAAGTTATTCACAATCATGGTGATATACCTTAATTGTCAAAACTTTGAGCCATTCCCAGATAATCAAGGGAATGAAAAAACTCCAACCAAGACATTCTCCCATGTTTGTAAATAATACAGTTCTAAAACATCATTTTGGACACATATGTGTAGGCAGATGTATTCACCTGTTGTGCTCATACCTGCTTGTTAGGCTATATGCGGGGGTGTGTGTATTTTCTGCAATCGTGATGCCTAGCTCCTTACATCACTTCAGATCTCTCCAGCCCTCTCAAGTAACCATTTCCGTAGCAGAGAGAGAGTAGTTTTCCAAGGTTACATTGAACAAATAGCCTTAAGTCATCAATTGCATGGTTGGCAGTAGAACTCCATGACTGTTATGTGTCCAGCAATACTTGTTCACTGTGTAGGCTACATTGCATTTCACTATATGTACTATGGTAGACATTTGCTCATGCATGCGTCATGGTTTGACCATTAATCATGTTTACAAACATGTTTTGGTTTGAGATGTTTCATTTACTCTCTCTCTGCCAATGGGCCAGAATTTTAGGCAACAAATCCCATTGTCAGGATTGTGTGATTATTCACTGCACAAGAGAACCAGAATGAAAGATTGCAGGGTGAAGGATTGGTTAGGTTGTGTTTATAAGGATATGCACAGTGAGGCTTTAATTGTGCTGGTGTTTCTAGCTTGTGTATTTCACAATAAAATGATTTCATTGCTTCCAAAAACGCCATTATTTTGACTATTGAACGCTAATTTCTCATCCGTGCAGGTAATAGTTGGTTTCGTCTTGATCTCTCAGCTAAGTAAACGCTGTCAAGACAGGCTCATCTTAACGATCGGTTTACTGATAGAGATTGGAGCACTCATTCTCCTCTGTATATTCTTACCAATGGCTGCCAGCGGTAAGGTTTTAGCTCTCTAGCCTTTTACAATTAAGTTCAGGTTTCAATGTTTCAAATTTTATATCTATAACAGTCAATCTGTATTGGTCACAGAAATTTAACAATTAATCCCCAAAATGGTGCTAACAAAACACTGTTGTATTTAGTATCTAGAAGTCCATCAAAATGCAACCTTTGTTGTAGAAGTATTCCTTTTCCTCTGTGAATAAATGAGTTACATATTATAAAGAAACAAGATACTGCATTTTCAGCTGAATTGCCATGATGATATTATTCACTCTACTGTTGCCTGATGCATTATCACAGAATATTACCAGAAAAATTCATATCATACCAAAAGCCTTTGTTTTTGACCTACATATGGAGCAAATACCCAGCATATTTGCTAAGAAATTTTATTTGTTCTTTATTTTATTAATATTATCATTAATATTAATATTATTATTATGATTATTATTATTCATTGTCAGGCTTTGCTGTATTTAGTTTTCTCCTCAGCAACACCCACACAGAGAATGCTTTGCTATTATCATCATCATCATCATTATTATTATTAGTATTATTATTACTATTATTGTTGTTGTTATTATTATCATTTTATTTTTTTTAGTTACAATTAAATTTAAAAAACCATAAAACATGTTGTAAGACTAACTTTAAACCATCTTTTTGAAAGTAATTGTTTTTCTCTTACCTTTATCTTTTCCAGGTCGTATGAAGCAAGGATCCGTCGGCAACTGGATTTGGTTAACACTGATTTTCATTGTGCAAGTAGCTGGACTACCGTTTATTCTCATTGCAAATGTATCTCTTCTTTCAAAGCTAGTTCCAGAGGAAATTCAGGGTGAGTCTCGTTCACTAAGCATCGACTCAGGGAGGTTAACATATCCCAGCATTCGTTCCCACTACTGCCACCGTCCGTCGTGAAGGTCGCAGTAAGAGACAGAAAGGAGTCACCCACCACTTTTAGATTAGCCTTTTTTATCTTAGAATGAAACCTGACCTTAAAACCTTAAAACCTTAAACCTTAAATTTTGTGGTAGAGATGCCTGTGATGAGCAACTCCTCCAGTATTAATTAATACTGAGGTAGAACTGAAATGTAACTAGCAGCCTTCAAATCCCAATGCAAGTTTGTGAGCTGGATTCATCATGTTTCATTTGGTATTTACAAAACAAAACAAACTTGGTTAACAGGAAAATGAAAGCGAGAGTGCACATTTACTGTTATTCACAGATAAAGTTTGTTGGTTTGGTTAATACAATTCTAAGGGGAGTGTCCTTAGCACAATGAATTACAGTTTTATTTTAAGTAATGCTTGGGTTTTTTTTCCAGAAGGAAGCACAGGCAAAGATTTGTAATGATGATATGTGTCCATTCGCTGACTGGCGATGGTCTTGGCACCCTGCAAAAACAGTTCTCCCCTCCCCCTCCCCCTCCCCCTCCCCCCAGCAGTGGTATAGTTAGCAATAAAAGAGTGAAGGGGGGGCCCCCTGACTCACAATGCACAAAAAGTGTCAAGATTTAGTCCACTTAGTACAACATTTCTTACATGTATGAAGCCCACAACATCATAACAAGATTTATGTGCAAGGATACTGAATATCTGATTTGAGGCTAAGGGGGGAAGGTGCTGCCCCTATTGCTCTGTGCCCTGAGGCTCTGCCAGATTGCCCAACTGGTTAGTCAGGCCTGTATGTTTGCCCAATTGGATGCAGTCAAGTCTCCATTATTGCTAGAAAATGGTTGGAAACTATTATCCTTCCAAATCTTTCTGATTTTATTCTTTCAATGTTTTCTCATTTACTCCATATCTAACATGGTTTTGCTCTTTTACAATTCCAGGTTTCAGTCAAGGTGTAAGGAGGTCCATTATGGGTCTCGGGACCATCATGGGTCCATTGTGGGGTGGAGGCGCTCCGACAATTCCTGTTTCTTTCAGCACAGTTATGGTGATATTGTTTATAATTGTTCAGGTATGTCCAGGTTGAGTAAAGTGCAAGAAGAACAAGTTAGTCACATCGCAGAAATAAAAAATAAAAAAGAAAGAAAAAGGGGGAATCCTAAGTACCAACGATACAACTGCCATGTTCTGCTGCAACAAATCAAAGATTGCTTAATATACTAACTTATTATAAGAAGTATTTCACACGTCAAGTAATTATTTGTTATTTCATTTCATTTCTAGGTCATTCGTTTAGTAGGGATTTAATCAGTGTCTGTTTTCATGAATGAGCGTGCTCTGTACGTTTAAGTGTTCTACAAACTTGTGGCAAGCAATGCTAAACAAATTGAAAGAAAAGTGCATATTTGTGTTTATATGACCTTATGCAATGTCAACATGAGTAAGGATGATATTTTACTAGCTGTTGCATGTGGAATGCTGGGCTGCAATGTCAAGTTTTACTCCAACCATTGACTAATCACTGTTTATGCTAACTTGCAGTAAACTACAACACATTGCAGGCAAGATTCCATAAAAATAAAAAACATAAGACAGGCAGAAATCAAATGTTAAAAACATGGAATGTTTTTGAACGGTTTATTAATGTGGTTACAAAATTAAATCCATCTTTGTACTCTTTTTAAGTACTGGGTAAGGTCTTTAGTGATGAGTATAAGTCATAATAGCTGTTTCTTTGAAATTTTAATTTCAAGCTTTTTTCAAACTACTTTATATCATTTCATGGTATTGATGTGTTTTCAATAGTGAGTGTTTTTAATTGTGATCTGTCGTTTCAGAATTTCCAAAG
>KN885974.1:14627-26357 GCA_000934455.1 Apostichopus parvimensis
TAACTTCACGTGCGTGCCAGTAACTTCAAGTGCTGTACACTTACTGTGGTACTGTACAGTAACTTCAAGCAGTGGCGGAGCTAGGGGTATTAGGTCACAGGGGCGAGAATGGTCTGTAGGGGCGCTTTCGACACTATCTAAGCGGAGCGCCATCACAGGTTGGCGCGGAGCGTACAGAAAAATAAGATACTCCCTAGATAGCAGGAAATGACCCTTTCCGGGCCTTGCTAATTTGCAGATAAACGAAGAATAACAGTAACAATATACAGTAACTTCAAGTGCAGTACAGTAACTTCAAGTGATGTGCAGTGACTGTACTATGTACTGTTACTTAAAATGATGTACAGTAACTTCAAGTGATGTGCAGTGACTGTACTATGTACTGTTACTTCAAGTGATGTATAGTAATTTCCTTTACTCTCCAGTAACTTCAAGTGTTGTATAGTGACTGTTCTATGTACTGTAACTTCCAAGTTCTGTCCAGTAACTTCAAGTACTGTACAGTGACTTCAAGTGAGCTGTACAGTAACTGAAGACTTTGATCTGATATTCCATTCAACCAAAATCGCAGCATGAATGCTTGAAGATAAATTTGCCAATGAAACTCTTTCCCACATAAATCTTCTACATGAATATGGAACTACAAGGTTTCATATTTTATATATACAGTACTACTAATGGCAATCCAATTAACCTTGATGACAAGTGATACCATTCTATTTAAAACCTACCCAAGAGCAAACTACTGATACATGCTGAACACTTATTATGTCTGCCCTCTCTGATATGGTGTCAAGCCAGCCACTGAAGCAATTTCTTCCCCCATTTTTCAGTTTAGTAGGTTAAAGATCAAACTTACCAGCCTCTCTCTCTCTCTATTTCTCTCAGACACACCTGAGACTTCCCACTCCCACCTAAAAGTGATTCCAACCAGACAGTTTGTCTTACGGCATAAATTAGTTCAGGGACCATATGAATCATGAATGGATGTTGAGCTGTCCCCTGTAGTATAATAGTTGCAAATTTTAATCAGTTTTCAGTTTTATAGGATTTGCATTTTGTGTAACTTTCGTATTATCCCGCCAATTTGCGACTGAATATGGAGATCTGCATTTGTCTGTCTGGTTCAGATCCAGACCTTGATAATTGTGGCTGTAGGGGAAACTGGAAATCTGGTTCTAATTTTAAAGTTCTATATATAGTTCTAACTTAAAAACATGTTCTCTTTGAGTTGATATTCCCCTCAATTTCTGGATGCCGTTCCATACCAAGTTGAGGTAATCACTAAGTTCACAATCACTAAGTAGTCGAGTAAGCTCAAGTAATGTTCAGATAAAGTAAAGATTAATTTTCTTGTTACATGAACATTATTAAAAGTTACATAAGAGGGTGATGAACCAAAATCGCTATTGGAACATTAGCACTCATTTTTGTGAAAACCAAAAACACTATCCTGTTTTCTTTTTCAATTCAATTCAAATTTATTTTGTCACATGTACGCAATGTTGTCAATACAGGTGCCTTGCAGTGTTAGAGCTAAGGATTTTTTTTTGAGAGGGAATTCCCTCCCAAGATTTTTTTTTGAGAGGGATTTTCAAAATCTGAGAGGGAATTCTAAACTTGTCCCAAAAAATAAGCCGCAGTCGTAGCGCTACTATGCCTCGTTCTGTCAATCTGCTGTCTGCGACTTTCTGTAAACAAAACTGATCGCACGTTAAGCATGTACCATGCAGCTGTTCTTAGTGGTATTACTGCAGTGTAGGCTGTTCTCTTTCAGGTACACAGTACAGTGACTACACAGGCAGTCAGGCATACACCCTGACTCAATGACCATTGATGATAAACAGGTTGCTACCACTTCTAATTCTACTTTTGTCTCTACGACAGGATTATTATATTCTACAGCTTTCCTACCCTTCACAGAGCATACCGGGACGGTGGGAACATCTGCAGAACATCTGCCCGTCCTCATAAGAGAGCCACGTCCATAACTTCAACCAGTTCTTTTGGAATGTGTTCACTTTCACTTTCTTCAAGTTCTTCGCCGGTTTCGCGGAACTGCTACTTGTGCTCGCCGTAGCAACATCGTCGGTGTTCGTCGGCTCCGAATCTGGTTGTTTCTCGGAGCTGCTCAGCTCGGTCATTTCAATGTCTTCGCTCGCACTAGGGCTCTTCCAACTCGTGAAAAACGAGCGCAAATCCTTCGATGCCATCGCATAATCGAGTGATGAACAAATAAAGTCACTAAAAGTTTATCAAAGTTGCGTTATTCCGAGGGATCGACGATCGAATCAAGCAGGTACCGCCGGTAAAATTATGAGCGCAGATCGATCGCATACGATAGCGCTGCACTGTATGCACTGTTGCCATAGTGTATCAACACAACAGAACATGCACAGCATGCATGATGGTGCCTGGGACAATCTGTAACGCTGTGTGTACTACTGCATGCAGTGTACTGTCGCTAACGCCGCGATGTAAACAAACATGATTGCTAATTTTTAACACAACATAGTTGGTCGTGTACCATGCCAGTACCATACACGCTCTGTCATGGGAAAGACATTGTGGTGATTTTTTTATTTGCGTATATATTGGGTGTATTATTTTTTTTTTTCAAGGGAAATCTGTGCGGGAATTTCCCGCACATGATTTTATTTTGTGCGGGATTTGGAAATCATGTGCGCGATTCACGCAATCCCGCACGTTAGCGCGAACACTGGTGCCTTGTATACAAAAAAAGTAAGTACATTTCTATGATAGACACAAAGAAAATTAAAAACAAAGGTTGTTTATCAAGTTAATAATTATATTACACAGGATGAAATTCAAAAAAAAAAAAAAAAATTCTGAAGGAGATTCATTGTTTGTTTTTTTCCTCAACATTTCAAGAACAACATTCGTAACGAAATGTGAATGTCTGAACACAGTACCCCAACAGTTGGATGAGGACTTGTTTGCGATCTTCCTGAGCAAATTATTACCTAATATATATGTTTATGTACTTGGATCAGTACTGTACCTAAACACTTGATCTCATACAGAGTTGAGTGGGTGTTCATGTCAGCCAGAGAAAATTCTAACAGGATTAACCTACCAGTGTGTCATAGTAATTGTACTTGAAGTGCTTACAAGATCCCCACTAGCTAACACCCTGTAATATCTACATCAAGCTCTGTCTGTACCCTCCAACTGCCACATCACACATGACCCTCTTGACAAATTCACAACCACAAAAGAAGTGACTTTCTCAGCTTTTTAAACTTGACCAAGTAAAGGTCAAGAATTATGCTCCTTTGGTGTATTGCTTGCAACAATTTGTAAGAGGGACAACCTGCTGGGCCAGTCCTACAGCTCAAGGTTTCAATTTGCAGACTTTTACTCAACAGATGGAGGCCATTTGGCAAGGGAAAAAAATAAATAAGAGACTGGAAGAGATTGCTTGGATCATACTAAAGAGGAAATGTCAAAGAAGAAGCTGATAAGGATAAACTGTAGTGAGGCTGATTTCATTCATTTTGTAAGGTGTTGGAGAAATAAACATTTCACTAGTTACAAGAACTTGAAAGTTGGATTCGGGTGTCTCTAGCTGTTATATAAACATCAATATAAAAAAAAACAATATAAAAGAGACAATATAAATTATACCTTTGCTAACAGTTTTATTTTATTTTAATATAAAATATCAAGTTATCAACATAAAAAGCTGGTGTGTAACTTTACTGCCAAAGCATTGTAACTGTACAGTGCCCTCAAAGTCCCTTTATTTCTCTGTTTCTTCCCTGATTTGATAACAGTCAGAAAATTAAGTACTAAAGTATCTTCATACAAGCTTTCAATGTTACCTTCTTTTCTATTGTTCATTAAGCATCCAAAAGTTGAATCCCCTATCTTGACAAAAAGACAATTCAGTATAATAAGGAGCTCCCCAAATGTACCAACTGTCTAGTTGCACTTTACCTTGAAACATATTAGTAAATAGGAAACTGAGAAAGGGATTCCACTAATGAGACAACCAACTGGTCTTCATCATGACACCTCTTTTTCCCTTGCCAAATGGCCTTTATCTAATGTGACCAGGATTTCAGGTACACACCCTTGCGGTATCAGATACCCCTTGCATTCTCAAGTGCAAACAAGGCTAAATACACCATCTCACTGGACTTCACCATTTGTCTAATTTACAGTTTACCGAATACTGACTTACTTCTTAACAATTATTAACATGCATATATATGTGTACATTGAGGCTGAGCTTAAAAGGAAGGATACATTCATTTGTGACAAGTAAACAAGTTTGGATTCAACTTTTTTCATGTTTTTACTCAAGTGCCAGATATATGGTTACTAAAATTGAACTGTTCACCTGCAGTGCAAAAATTACATACACATCTGTTTCTAACACGCATTTGATTACTCAGATTACTACTACCCTACCTGTATACCAACAAGCACCCTGACCTGGTACTGTAAGTACTGTATAGCAGTGTTCCCTTTGGTGCTTAGGAAATCTACACAAGGGAGTTAGGGTGTAGAGAGGAGAATGTACTGTGTCTGTTTTGTGTCTGCAGGTCAACAGGTTACCATCTATGGAAAGGATGTTTGTTTATAGATAGCATCCCACAGGAAGACTATGTACCTGTGTAGCTTGGCAACTATCTGCTGAGGCTGTGAAAACAACTGCCTGCATGGTAGAATCTGACAATCTGCTGCTGGAAATATCTACTAGTACATGTGCATCCAGTTTGAAACATCTTGCAGTGTGAATGGATGTCTGTCCCAATTGATTTGCATTGTGACTCAGTATATTTAGTAACTTAAAAAAGTTTGTTCAGATACATACTGTAGAACAGCACATACATACATGTACAAACTAGGATTATAAACAATGTCACAGATTCCTACCTGAGGCTCTGTATGATCATAGATAAATTGCACCTTAAGACAAGTATAGTAACTTGGCACCAAATAGTCATATTTATCAAAGTCAAACAGAAAGACTAACGGAAAAGCAAAATTCATATCGTGAGATAAACTTTCCTCTGATCCTGCACATAGCTTAAATTTATCTGTGACTCATGGACCAAGGGCAAGACTGCGGCTTACCACTGCACTGTTTGCAGACATAAAAATACTAAAACAAGGGTATGAGAGTGATGATCTAGAAATTGAATTAAAGTTGGAATAGTTTGACAGTAACTGCCACAATCACTTTCCCCGTACAACAAATGCAATATATCACTGAGGGCTCTAGAGGAAACCTTTGATACATCAGTCTCCTAAGGACCCAAGATCTTAACATAATCTTTTGACCTTAACTGCTCCAAACAGTGAAGGACAATTAAAATGTGGCCAGGTGTTTTGTTGACATTACCCCTTCAAATGTGCATGAACACTTCTGAAATACTGTATATAATACAGTCTTCTGACTAGTACTATATGTGGTGCTCATGTGATTTATTGCACAGTATTATTCCCAGGTTACACCAAACGAAGGTATTGCAAGTAGAACACGATTGCTACCTCCAAATTGAAAAAAAAACTAATAAAAACTGCAGAGAACTGGCTAGTTAAGGCATATATCATCAACATACATACACATACATGTGCAAGATATGGGATTCTTGAACCAAAGGTGAAGTCACTGGAGTTTGTTTCACCAGATTTTCTATTTAAGGGGGGGGGGGGCAATACTGAGTTCAAATGACCTTTGACCTCCAAGAAAAACTTAACAACCAATATCTCACTGATTGCTTTGCCACTACACACCAACTTATTTAATGTGTGATATATTTGCACCTTAAATATAACCCAGTTATTTACTGGCCTGAAAAATGTGCTCTGTAAGTTTGCCGTGGTAAAGATGGTGTGTCCAGTTATGGATGTGAGCAGGCACGTAGCGACCGGCCCCCCCCCCCCACTTGAGCAATTTTTTTTAGTATGTCTTTATGATATCGCTAATAATTTCAAAATAGAAATCTTTGGTGCAAGGCTTGGGAAGTGCCATTTCCAGCAATCTGGGAGGCATTTTCGGACAAAATTTTCTTGTACGCTTCGCGCCAAATCATGGTGGCGCTATGCTTAGTTTCCAGTGCCGAATCTACGGCTCTAATAGTTTGCCTACAGGTTTGCCCCTCCCTTGGCAAATTCCTCGCTACGCGCCTGGATGTGAGTGCATTTATTCTTAACCACAGTAATAACTAATATCACCTGATGGTAAACGGGGGCCTCACATTTCATAAGTAATTATTATTAGAAGAGATAAACACTTGACTATTCCTAGAGATTGTAGTGAAACTGAAGTCAAATGATAGGCTCTTCAAGGTTCGGTCCTCATATCTCTTTAACAGCTGTTTTACATAGTGGAGACAGGAAGAGAGCTACCTATTTGGGTCAGGGCTGTTACTTCACTTGGCTATTGGTATATATACATACCACTGTTGATCTTTTCAAGAGATCTTATCTCCTTGTACAGATTAGCTATGTCTATGTACATGATGTGTGTGCACAGTGCCTATAGAAATATGCTTGTTGCTATCTGACAGTGTTAGCAATGTCAGAACCATCAGGAGAGTGATGACGACGTTGATGTAATCAACACAGAACCGAGCCTGGATGCATTCAGTCAGTGTTGAGGACAAAACACAATATATAACAACAACAATGAACAATATTATTTGCCGCCCCACTTTGCTCTCAGAATAATCAAATTCATGATTCAGATTTAACCTTCAACTCTATCGTAAAATCGTTATTCGGTTGTCTCTGAAATAAGTCCGCGTAATTTCAATCCACTCTGAAAAAAACCAGCAGTTTTGGAAACAATCTTACTGGGCGTGACACTGACTTTGGAAAGTATCAATTCATTAACTTCACTCGAAAATGGGAACTGTCCTTGGAGTAGGAGTATCACCTTGATTTTACTTCATTGGCTCTATATGGTGCCAGGCATACATAGCATCTCACACGTCCAGTGTTGGAAGTTGTGTACAAAGTAATGCAACGGCCTTTCTATGTAACTTACAGTATGCATCTAATATCATCTCAGTTACAGTACGTTTGCAAACACTTAGCAGGGATGTATAATCAATATATACACTATATTTGTAGCCAGTTAGATACAATGTTATGTGAAACTTATAAGTTCTGTGTTACCCAAAGAATTTTACACCCTTGGACTGGGGATTTACATTATATGCCCCCTCTCTCCCCGGGCTACGGATGAAGGTGGCTATTGTGGTCAACAGTTAACACCAAACCTTGGTATTCTAATAAGAAACTGTGGGAAATTAATGTAAGTTAGCAGTTTGTCAGAGCAGTGAGCATATCATGAATTTGAATTAAAAAAAGAAGTACCTGAACACCTCGCCAAACTGGCTAGATGAATGAATGTGAATGTACCTCTGAAGTGTCGGCTAACTTCAGTGCTGTTTATTTGACCAGACAAAACATGAGATCAAACTGATGTCAGAAGAGCACTTTCTTTGCCTTATCTGAATGACCTTGCATCTCGTAATCCCACAAACAACACTCATGTCTTTGTTTTAGTAACTATTTATCTATAAGTAAACAAGTGATCTGAATGTTCCACATGTGTACTGGGTACAGTATGTACAGAGTATGTGTAGCTGTGTAGGCTTACAGTTACTATCAATTTATAACTAGTTGCCAAGTATTCAAAGACAACATCAATAGAATCTTGTCCTTACATGTATGTTATATGAAATATATATTAAGTACTGTTCAATTATATCTTACCAGTTACCATGCATAATATACAAAAGTGAATGATGGTGTTTCTTTTTTATGTTGATGTGTAAAAGGTAAAAGTAAGGATATGGGTCACTCATCCCACAGTATAGTAGGCTCCTAAGCTACATGTGCACAGACAGTCACTCAAAGACAAAGAGAATTTTTATATCATCTTTACGTAGCTCACAGCAAAGTATTACAGAGTTGAAAATATAGAGGGGAATGTGTGCAGTGATTGGTAACAGATTTTCGTAGTCCTTAATGAGACTGGTGAGTGTATCTGTGATTTGAAAGTACAGCTAGTAAGTTTGCAAAGAGAGAAAGGGGAAGGGAACTTGGTCAGTCCAAATGTTACCAAGGATCCTGTGGGATTTTATGCAGGATCCTGCAGGATTTATGCCAGGATTTGACCACATCCTGCATGCTTATAAAGGATTCCTGTACATGCATCATGGAATCCTGCATGCATATAAAGGATTATTGTATGTTTGGAAGGAATCCTGTTCCATATACAGGAATCCTATAGGATTCCTGCAGAACTTTTTGTATGGGTAGGCAATGCACAGTACCAACAAGTTAAATACATACTGTAGCTTCCTGTGATCTTAGCAGTGTACATTGTGTCAAGTGAAAAGGGACTAGGCCTGGGCAAGTACACATGATCTTGGTCTTGGTATCACAAACTACAGTGCCAGGGGCTTTGTAACAATCATTGCCTATTTGCACTGTCAAATAACAGCACTCATGAATTAAGTGGATCTTCACTCTAAATATCCTACTACTGAACCTGTCTCAAAATAAAAGTGGTTAAATGCTGAGGACACAAAACGGTATCCATCCCTAAGGAGAGACATTTATGGACAGAAGGTTAGTAAGGAGGGTACCTGCCCGTACCAGCAAGGGCAACAATTAATACCAGCAAGGGCAACAATACGTACCACCGTAGAGGACTAAATCGACCTACAAACAAACACCACTTTAGCCTAGGTCGAACAAGTAAGTCAAGGCTATAATATAACATACGCTAGCCCCGTTAGGCATTAAGATTGATAGTAATTTGTAGTCTACGACTAGATGATTGTGCCTGAACTAGCCTAGGCTACGTGACCTACGTTAGGCCTATGTCTCAGTTACGTTAATCAGTAGCATGTGAGTTAACTTTCAGACTCTGTTGACATTGTTGAATAAAATCTACTTACAAAATTTTCGTGGTCGCGGGTACAGATGGTACTCTGTTCAAGCCAAGGTGCATGCATCTTATTGTAGTACGAAGGCAAACACAGCGATGTGGGCAAGCTACGCTGAGACTCAAGTAAGGCAAACCTATTGCCATCAACAGGAGAAAGATTTTACCCAATTCCATTGTGGGAAAAGTTTTCTTCCTTACTATACCGTCAGGCCAACAAGCCGATAAGAGAAAAAAAAGTAATTCAAACACAAAGTCATGCAGAATTTCACAGGAAAATCAGGATCTTGCTCATTCTTCTTCTCGGGTTGAGTGAGAAACGTTGCGTCGTCTGCACCTAGCAGAGGACAGCGAGCTAACAGACTGGCTACGTGCAAAAGTTTTCGACACCGCCAATAGAAATGTCATGCTAAACCGTAAATACCGCCCGTACGTTATAGACCGGTTATAAGACTGATTGCACAGCTGGTACGTGCCCTACATAGAATGATGTATCCACACAGAATCCAATGAAAATTTGACCACGCCTTTTCTCCTTTGTTAGAACGGTAAGCCGCGCCTACTCTCTATTGGCCCATTTCACAGAGTAAACTTTTGTTGTTTTAAATACTTTATTCAGATCATCACGCAGCACGGTGCTTATTTGAGCCAGAAATACCACCGGAAATATTGAAAGATTTGTAACAGCTCTCACTTAACAATCAATTACTATTTCATTAACCTTCGGATTTTCGACTCGGTCATTGTATATCTGTTTGGAGTTTGATATCACGTTCAATTTTCCTATAAACGACCCTCTTCCTGAAAAAACATACAATCACAGTTTGCATGTATCTCGACGTGCTTTCCAAATCAATAAACTGTTTCTCTGTCACGAAGAATATTTTCCTTAGGAAAAGGAAGCAGGTCTATTAAATTGTAAAGAAAAGAAATCCGTTTTGAAGAGCCTTGAGTCAATAGTCGTTTATATTTGGCCACATGTTTTGTTCCTTTCTTCAAACCTACTCTACTCACAATTCTGAAGTATAGGTATTGATAAATGTGTGTAAAAAATTGTATGTAAATGTGTAGTTGTATAAAATGTGTATAAGCAGTGGCGGAGCGTCCATACAGTCAGAGGGGCGGGTGCCCCCCCTGACGGACTCAAATGGACTGCTGGCGCCCTTTTCAGCTTTTTACTTATTCGCCGGCGATTATTGACTTTTTTTATTGCGCTCTCAAATACCTATTGACATTTGTCACATTTTGTTGATGTAATTTTCTGACAAAATGGCGATGACACCTATTTATTCTTCGTTTATCTGCAAATTAGCTAGGGCCCGGAAAGGGTCATTTCCGGCGATGTAGGGAGTATCTTTACTCAAAAAATTCTGTACGCTCCGTGCCAACCTGTGGTGGCGCTCCGCTTAGATAGTGTCGAAAGCGCCCCTACAGACCATTCTCGCCCCCCTGACCAATACCCCTAGCCCCGACACTGTGTATAAGTTGTATTTGTATAAAAATTTGTATACAAATTTTAGGTATGAATTATATGTAATTGATACACAGTTGTGTCAAAGTGTAAAAAATGTCTATAAAACTCCAAAAAATATGACTCTTCAATTTCTAGAAATTTGTTATTTGAAGACCTCTCCCTCATGCAAAATGTCGCAAACATATCCGAATAGTTCACTTTTGAACGCAACAGCGGCTAAAATTCCATGACGACATATTCTCTTTCAAACATAGAAGTGGCCCGCTACCAATGAACAACTTCCCTATATAAAGATAACAATGAAATGAAGAACAGTTTCTATATACGTACTTTTGCTTTGGCAGTTTTACCGGTCGAAAGTTACGTAGAATAGTCATTGCAACAGCGCATCAGGTGATAATAATGATAAACCGCATAATTAGTCAGTGGCGTGATTCACTTTCCAATATATCTTGAATACAACTGCATTATTGAAAACTGTCCGCCGCCTTTAGTAAGTTGTGCTTCACAGCTTCCCGTATTGGTTTGAGGAGACTGGGCGGTGAGGGGCGGTGAGGGGTTGGTATGGGTGTAAGCATAGGCGTAGGAGGCGGGGACTGGGGGCCTGCAGTCCCCCAACAAAAATGTTTGTGAAAATTCGGGCAATATGCTGAGAATTTTTCGGTCCTACTGTGTTTTTCAATGGTTAAACTGATATTATTATTATCATTATTATTGCAACGACTTCCCCAATAAATATAACCAATATGGAAGGGTAATAACACGGCAAATGATTTTATGTTATTGGCATTCGATATAATAACCGATGCATGCCTTTATGATATGCACATTAACATGTTGAACGCGCGCAGAGCGCGCGAAAAATTTGGGTTATATTTTGCGGGCAAGTCGTTACAGCCCCCCCTCCCCCCAATCAAATTGGGCTCCTACGCCTATGGGTGTAAGAGTATGAGTTCAATGGTGCTTGGTTAATTAAATCGTCATCTCAAAGTGTCTTTTAACAAATACATAATACTGCCTCACAATGTGTCATGGAAGCAGCCTATGTATAATGAACAGAATTATAGCTGTAACATGCATATCATTGAGAATGTACCGGTAAAATAATCTGACTTTCGTACAACCTAAGTATTGCTTCAGAAATCTGCCACCGTGTAAGTCCCAGGGAAAGCTAACTATTCTGGGGATTCAAGTGAAGAACGATTTACGAATAATCGGATAATGGCGGAGCTGTTATTCTTCGGGTCCGGGTTGCAGGACCAGGGACGAGGCGAAGGGGTTTTTGTTGGGGGGGTGTGGAGAATTTGATTTGCCGACG
>KN885974.1:32562-46151 GCA_000934455.1 Apostichopus parvimensis
GCTGAAGAGTTGAGAAGGAGAGAGTTTGAGGCAGAGAAGAAGAGATTGCAAGAGGAGGAGATTCAAAAAAAGAAGGATGAGGAGGAGAGGAAGAAAGAGGAAGAGGGGAGATTGGAAAAAGAAAGAGAAGATGAAAAGAGGAAACAGGACGAAGAAGGTGACCATTATCATTTGATATAAACTAAATTCTAATTACTTTGTGAGGCCTTTGTGGTTTTACTATCAAGGAACAGTTTGGATTCACAGGCATACTTCCTGATCATTAGAAATTTTAAAGAAGTAAAATTAGAACTCTATAATATCATCAGATAGATAAATGAATATTTTTATGATGGACCTTGCCAAGTTTCATGAGGAAAAGTTAATTTACCCCTCACCCCAATTGCCTATCTGGTGGAATTTTTGTTTTTTTGCTATTTTACTTGCAGGTTGTGCCATCATAAATATCATCAACTTTCTTCCAGAAAACTTGTCAAGGTTTCTGTTAATTACAATCAGGAAGGTGTGTTGCCTGCTAAAGAACTTTGACGGGATATATGGAGACTTTATAATGTTAACTTGGTTTAACTACAATACTGCATGATACAGCAGTCGTACACAACCATTACTCAATACTTTGGTTTAACTACAATACTGCATTACACAGCAGTTATACAGAACCATTACTTAATACTTGGGTTTAACTACAATACTTAGGTTAGTTTTACTATAGTACTGCATGATACAGCAGTCATACACAACCATTTCTCAATACTTGTTTTATGTCATTATGAGATACTCAACAGTATATTAAGAAAGCAGTTGGAAGTAACGATGTGTGCAACTGAAATCTTCCTGACTGGAACATTTAATTACAGAAAAAAGAGCAAATTTAAAAAAATGAAGTACATAGCAGCAATTTATATTTTTTACAGAGAAAGGAAAGCAGGAGGCTCTGGAGAGGGAAGAAGGTGAGCGAAGGGAGCATGAAATGGAGGAGAAAGAGGCAGAAAGGTTGAGGGAGTTGGAAATTATTGAAGTACAACAAGCTTTGGAGGCTCAGAGAGAACTAGAGAGGAAAGCGATAGCTCTTAAGGAAGAGGAACGAAAGGAGGCTTTGAAGGACCAGAATGCCGAGGAAGAAGCAATCGTAAGTCCATTCTTTGACATCACCCCAGAGTTTATGGTTGGGGTTGGAGATGGAGCCATTACAATTGTCGCAAGTATATATGTGAATGTGATTCCGGGGAAAAGCACACACAAAAATCCTACCTATCCTCCCCACTGCTGTGAATATAATGCTGTTGTTTACTCAAAACATTGAATTTTATATCACGTGATATAAAATTCACTGCTAGCTAGCAGTGATTTAGTGCTGTGGCGGTCCAAAATGTTGTAGAGAATGAAAATTTTTGAAAGAAAAAAAGAAGTACACATAATATTATCTATGCAAACTTTTCAAAAATGTTTAGTTCAGTTGGTGACTATTTGAGGAGTGGTAGTACAGTTCCTAACCTGTGTAACTTTAAAAAAGAAAAAGGATTACAATTTGCTCTTTAGAGCTGATTTTTAAGAGGTTGTTCAGAATTTCAGGAGAATTTATTTGACGGTCACAAAACGGTTTTCCATAATGAATTCATTTGACTGACCATATTATACAGTATTCTGTGTATAAACTGCTCTATGTATGTCTATTGTTTAATAGGAAATAATTTAGTGATTCAAAAGGTTTTGTAGCAGTTTTGAAGGCTGTGAAGTACTATTGTTCCTGTGTACTAAAACTGCTATACATTTTTTCATTTGTATAGCACTTTGACCATTTTGCATAGCATATTGTGATGTGATTCCGGATTTAGAATTCCCTGATTGTTTATGTTCAGAAATCAAGTATGATTCCCCTTGTTTTTGTTGAAAAGATGCCAAATGTGATCGGCAAAGCTCTTCATATGGTAAGATCAATTTATTACTACATGTTCAGGCTTTAATTTAAAAAAAAAAATCTATAATTTTTAGCTGTTTTTTTTTGTTGTCTCAGGGTATTGCTTCTTGCTTTGAAGTTGCGCAAAGTCTCCATGGAAACAGAATATTGCTCTCATTTTGTCAGCTTTGAATGTGTATAAAACCTGCTGTGATAATCAAAGTACTCGTCTAAATATCAGTTGCATACATGTGGAATAAGAATGTTACTCTCTCTTCATTATGTGCTTGAACTTGCCATGCTTTGAGTCCATCAGTTTGCATCATAGAGGCACTGAGAGTTTCAGAAAACCTAGAGAATGTAATTGATTGAGAAGATGCTACAATTTTAAGACCGACATGTACGGCGAGATATTTTGTAAGCGCTGGTTGTATTTGCCCTGTGACCTTTCCTGCTTTGAAAGAGCAGGACATGTCGTTTATTGTATTTGTGTCATACAATAAACTACGCTATTCACACAAAGCATAGGTGGACTACACTACTTCTTTGTGGGCAGCTCTGTAGTTTTGGGAAGATATCATTTACCCCCTGTTTTAGAATTTTGTTTAATGTAAACAAACTTCAGACTAAACATTTTCTACTATACCCCTCCCCCACCCCAAAAAAAAAGAAGAAAAAAAAAAGGATAAAAAAGGATAAAAAAGGAATGAAAATTAAATTAAATAATAGGTCTGCTTCTCTCCTGTTTAATTTTTGCTCCACACTTTAATGAAGGCGGTAGGATACAGGAAACTCAACAGATGGTTTTTGTTTATTGAAATCGGTTTCTGTTATTACTGTTAAAAATTATGATCTGTTAACTGCTATAGATGATTATAATTCTTTGGAGTAATATGACCTGATGGAGCCTACTTTGCATAATGGAGAAATCAAGGCAGACATATTTATCTTGCCTAATTTGACAAATGCTGAATAACCAGCTAAATGCACCATCTTGTGCAGAAACTCCACAACTCTAAATTCGTCTCTCAGATAGGAAGTATAAAGATAAGGTGAATGATGATATGCCTTCAGGAAGACATGTTTACTAGGCTAATTTACCAGCCAAATGCAAGATTTATAAGTCATATAGATCTAGCTTGACATGTTGAATACCGAAATTGCACTAGGTATACACAGGAACTGTAGATGTGAAGTTGGAATATGGTTACAAGTTCAGTTAACTAATAATACCCAATCAGCTGCCTTAGTATCAAAGCCAAATAATTGAACTCATTGCTTGAAATTTCGATCAGGCTGTCAATCCTGATTACAAAGATGCTGTCAACCTTCTCAAAATGGAATTAATCCAAGAGGCAGAGCAGGCAGAGCTTGAACAAAGAGAAATAGAAAAGAAGGCTCTGCTTGTTGCAAAAGAAGAGCAATTAGAGGACGAAAACATTGGAAATGCAGAGGTTGAGGCAGAGGTGAGAGGCATGAGCATCAGTCAGAGCTTCATTTCAACCAAGATTATCCCATCCATATTAAAGATCATCTTTGGTCAGAAGTCCATGTGAGATGATCTCAAGTAGATAAAGATCAAGCCTGGTTTAGCAGTGCTTATTCTCTTTCATCGCAGGGCATCATCATAATATATGGCCTATTAAATTTTATCCTTATTCCAACCAAGATTGTCCCATCCATATTAAAGATCATCTTTTGTCAGAAGTCCATGTGAGATGATCTCAAGTAGACAAAGATCAAGCCTGGTTTAGCAGTGCTTATTCTTTTTCATCGCAGGGCATCATCATAATATATGGCCTATTAAATTTTATCCTTATTTCAGCATAAATTCAATTTTCATATTTGCAGTCTGCTTTTTCTTTATATTAATAGCAGCCTGGATGACATTAAGTTGGCATCTACCATTTGTAGCTTCAGTGTACACATCTTGCAATTATTAAATTCATAATATCCGCAGAAAGTTCGTCCCATCATTACATTTGCATTAAAACGAGAAACCTGCATTTCATAATTTTTTTGTATTATACACAAAGTACTGATCCAAATACATGTTATATAGCAAACTTACATGCAGCAGACTTCATTATGTATCTTAAGACAGATAACTGTGACCAGTACTAACATGACAGACTGTATTATGTGTATCTAAGGACAGATAATTGTGAACAGTACTAATGTTACAGACTTTATTATGTGTATCTAAAGACTGATAACTGAACAGTAATAATGTTACAGACTTTATTGTGTATCAAAAAACTGATAACTGTGCATAGAACTAATGTTACAGACTTTATTATGTGTATCTAAAGACAGATAACTGTGAACAGTACTAATGTTACAGACTTTATTATGTGTATTTAAAGACTGATAACTGTGCACAGTATTAATGTTACAGACTTTATATATAATGTGCATCTAAAGACAGATAACTGTGAACAGTACTAATGTTACAGACTTTATTATGTGTATTTAAAGACTGATAACTGTGCACAGTACTAATGTGACAGACTTTATTATGTGTATTTAAAGACTGATAAGTGATAACTGTGCACAGTACTCATGTTACAGACTTTAAATGTGTATTTAAAGACCAATAACTGCACAGTATTGATGTTACAGACTTTGTTATGTGTATCTAAAGACTGATAACTGTGCATATTACTAATGTTACAGACTTAATTACATGTGTATGTTAAGACTGATAACTGTGCATACATTATGTTTGACCCGCTTCAGGCAGGCAAAAGAAATCTAAAAGTAGACTACCTGTAGTATGATCACTGCACATGTAATCATCTTAATTAGTTGGATTCTGGATGAATTTATATGGAAGACGTTGGTAGCTAGTAGCTACATCTCTTTTGCTTACATTGCAAATATGTATACATCCTGTAAGCATATTAATACATGCTTATATATGTACATATAAGCATGGTCCTTTGGGAAGAATCATGTTAAATTTCAGTAAATGCTTGAACTATGAGACAAAAAATATTTATAATTCCTGGCAATAAGATGCCAGTTCAATTTACAAATGTATTTTACAGAATATGTGATGTAATGGTTGTATTTGGTATGGACCATCTAATGGTGTGTATACACCGTTTGCTCTTCTTTAATATAATCATATACATTAATTACCTTAATGCTTTAGATTTGGACTTGAGAGTTACCATACCCATACTTCGGTTATATTCAACTCATCCAGTGCATATATGTCATCTTCAGTGGCTTCATTGAAGGACATGATATTTAATACAATGGTACACTTTAGATATACATACACATACATATATGATCACAACATCTTTTCCATTGATAATCTTCACCATATATGTCGTTGTCAGTTTGTACATTGCTATATATATTAAACAACAGGGATGCCGGTGGGTTGGGGGTGGGGGAGGTGGTTGGTAGGGGATCAGGACAATGGGGCAAAGGGCTGATGATGCATGGATTACAGTTAGGAAAGGCATATTGTCAATATTACAGTACTTGGGATTTACAAGGTTGTCAATGTTTATGTTTACATAAATATCTATTCACAGTAACTTGCATAATTGGACATTTAAACTGAGCTGAAAGAATTAAAAATGAACAATGTTGTGTCTACTTTGCATCAGTGTTTTTGTTTCCCTTTTTTATGGAAATTTTATTTATATTCCATGTTTATAACATTGGTGCTATTGTCTTGATATTTATACTTTGAAATAGTTTTTTATTTGCGTAAATCATGTTATGTCTGAGACTTAATTAAGTTAGAAATATGTGACATTTTCATGCAATAGAAATTCAAGATGTTGTAAGGTTTATTGTTCTATTTTACAAAATTTAACCTAGTTTAGTAACTAAAAGTAAAATTTCCATTCTGTTGATTTCCTGGTATTTTTCATTTTTAAATTGTGGCAAATAGAGGGCAGCAGAGCTGGAGAAAGAAGCAGAAGAGGAAGCAAGGAAGGCTCAAGAGGCTTTAAAACAAGCCAAGAATGCGGACGAGAGACGAGTGGCCGAGGAGGCTGAAAAAGCTGCGAAGGAGAAGGCTAGACGTGAGACCCTCATTTGTTCCCATTGCAGCAAACCAAACATGATCAAAGAATAGAGAAATTATTTAGCATTTTATTAGTTTGTAAATAATATTTCCATTAGTCTCTCCATCATATATAAAATAGGCTATGAAAAAAAATAAAAATAACAAACACCCACATCACCTCGCCCCCCCCAAAAAAAATAAAAAAGCATACATACAAAAACAAAAACAAAGCAACAGATGGGATTTCATTTTCCTCAAGAATAATATCCTGAAAAGAAGATATCTTCACACAATATTTTCATAGAAATATCGTTGAATTGTACAAGGAAGGATATGTTGATTTCCTAATGTCAATGGAACCAAGACTTTACAGAGATGTGAAAGTCTTACTGGAGTGCTTTATAGCTACTGTACATTATCACATGGTTAGAGATTTAACCCTGAAGACTGTAAGAATAATTAGAATTTAGGTGATGATAGAAGTCATCTTAATACCATACTCCAAGACTTTGCAAGAAATCGTATAGAGGAAATACTTTAAAATGTTTGGGACAGAAAAGAAATTAAAGTTTGATCATTTTCTACCTTTTATTAAAATTACCAATTGTTTCATGTTTTAATATTGCAGGAGAAAAACATGGAAGAATCAGAAAGGAATTAAAAGTTGCAATTAAAAAGAAAGACAAGGATTTAATCACCAAATCCGTGAAAGAATTTAAAGCAGCAAAGTTAGCCGACACAGATGGTGACTTGAAGAAAGCTGAAACCATTCTGAAACGGTTCAAAGCAAGAGATGGTGAGTTGTTTATTTTTCATGATAATTCTCAATATAATTTTTTATATCGATAGCAATTGCTTGTTAGTATAATTGGCCTGGAATCAAGAAACAAAGAAAAATAACAAGGAAATCAAAATAACAAAGTTCCAAAGCGATGATTGTCATTTCAGAGTTTCTAAAAAACTTTGATCTCTTTAGTGTTTAAATTCTAATTGCTAATTATTGTCTCTACAACTTCATCTGTGATTTTAAATTCATCCCTTTGTGTATTCTATTGAAAGAAATACTTGAATTAAGCTAAGAAAGTGTACAACAGGAAAAAGAAAACTAACTGGCAAATTATAAATAAAGTTGAAAAATGTTTTGATCAATGGGTACTTGAGCCTGTAACATTTGGAGTACAGTACTATGCTCTACTGACTGAGCTACCCAGCTGTTAGTTGGAGGTGAACCACACGTAGCCATTGTGTGGCTCAGTATGAAGATCCCAGAACTTGTAATACTGGTGTTATTTGGATCAAATCCTGATAAGCGTGAAAAATTAATTTGCACTTTTCAAATTCAAAATAAATTTAATTGAAATTGTAGAACTTTGTATACAAAGTTCTACAGATTAAATAAACATTTCAGTGATACAAACTGCACAAATTCAGTCATCATGCACAACATAGAGAGTCCCAAATCACTTGTATATCTGTGTGTTAATTTAGAAATGCTACCATCTTTGACTCAAGTCTTCATATTATTGCTAGTTACTGAAAGATTCCTCTTTGAAATCGAGTGACTTGAGACAATCTTACATCTTTGTCCTAGAAAGAGTTGTACTTATCTCAAGTTGGAAAGAACTTGAAAAAAAAAACAACATTAGTCTGGTTTTCTGCCAGTGACCAAACTTGAGCCAGCATTGTTGCTAGATATGATCAATGAAAGGCAGAAACACTTGACAACTTGCATTTGTGTAGTAGTTTTGTGACCGAACTTTGACACTATCTTTAGCTATTATACAAGAGGAAGATGGATTTCAACTATTTTTTTTCATAGAAAGTAATTTCAAAAATATCTGCTTGAAATGATTGACTCAGCCATGAAGTGTATTGATTCATAAATCTAAGTTAGGAATGAAGGTAAAATTGTGCAAAAAAATGGGAGCACATTGCCATTGCCTGGAATTTGACTAACTAATGTATGTAAATGAATATCTGAATACTGACTGGGAAATTATAAACAAGCCTGAAAAGAGTAGTGAAAGTTTTGGCCAGCCATAAATTCATTGGCCCTTTCAAAGTTGTTTGGCTAGTTCTTACTGACACCATCTCAGGAAAAGAATGGTCACAAAGGGATTGCCAATTTGCAACCGACTACAAGCTGGATAGAACCTGACTTGTAACCAGCAGGTCACTGATTTAAATCCTATTCCAGCCAAACATTTCTGTGTCATTTACACATTTTTTGCTTTTCATTTGTGTCATAGATCTAGTAAAATCAATGGAAATCCGTACTTTGGAGAGCCTTGAGAAGGCCATAAATGTGGTTAAGAAGAATGGCTTTGAGGCATACATGCCACAAGAGATGGCAGCAGCCAATAAGATGCTGCTTAGCCTCAAACGGCTTAAGCGATTGAAGGATGAAATCTTGAACTTGAAACAGAGCACTGTGGCTGAAATCAGAAGCTACAGTAAACCACCAGCACAGGTTCACAAAGTAATGATTGCGACGTATATACTGCTGGGTAATAAAGAGAGTGAATTGAAGGTAAGAAACTGTCAGATGGGAATATCAAAAAGAATAACAGCGGGGACCTGTATACTAGTGGGAAATGATGAGAGGTGCATTGTAGGTAAGGGACAGTCTTGGATGGGTATCAAACAGCTGTGACATGAACATATACTGTAGATTGGTTGGAAACATGGAGAGTGAATTGCAAGTAAAGGGATATTTGGATGAGAATGTAAAGCAGAATAATCATAGGGATATGTTTACTGGTGCGAAATAATGGAAGTTCCACTGGAGGTAAGGGATAGACATGGATGGGTATCCAACAGCTATGGCAGGAACATATAGGCAGGATATTTATATGGATAGTGAATTGAAAGTAATGAAGAGTTGAATTTGAATGTCAAACCTTATTTACAATAACATATATAGTGGTGAAATACGATGGTAATTCATTAGAAACCAGACAATCTGGTATGGGTATCAAGTAGTGGAATGATGATGACTTCTTTACAACAGTTATTGTCCGAAAGACTGTGGCAAAGATAGCTACTTACCATGTAGGCAACTATTTGCAATGCTACTTGTTTAATCTTACCATACAAGTGTACTGAATGTTGATTGTATGTGATTGGATGATGACTATCCATTATCGTAAAAGCAACACTACTTGAACAAGAATTTATAGTTATTACACTAGCCTCATTTATAGACATAAAACCAATTTTGTCTGGTATTTTATAGGATTGGAAGAAAATGCAAGCACTGATAGGTAAGACTGGAAAGGAAGGCTTGAAAAGACGAGTCATGGAAGCTGACCCAAATAAAATACGTCCTGAGACTGCTACCAAAGTGAAAGGCATCCTGTCTGCCTTTGACTTGGAACAAGTCCGTGATGTCAGTGCTGGGGCTGCTATATTCTTTGCATGGGTGAGTTTCGTGTGCCGCATTTGTTATGTTATAGCACTTTGCGTTACATCATCATGTTTGTTCCAAGGCATAGTGTCATTACAATGTAGCTATTTGGCTTAACCATTCAAATGTCAGTCCATAAATTTGTGTTCAACATTAAGTAATTTTCAGTCCCCCACCTTCTGCATTCCCACTCTCCAAATTAGTATTATTTCAATACTCATATCCATCATTGGTGACCATACTGATCAGGTACAAGCTGTCCAGTTTTTGTAAAGTTCAGGAAATTAAATAATGTCTTCCAAATCTTAATGACATGACAGACTGTTGTCATGGAATTGCTAAATGAATATCGAATTAATTTTCAGGTGTCTAGTATAAAAGCTTTTAACAGCATAGTTCTTCTGGCAGAAGCCAGCAGACAAAAATGCCAATGCTTTGAGCAAGAGTGGCTTCATTTTGTTCCAGACATTTGGGATTTTAAAGTTGGTGTGAACTCATAGACCAGTAGCATGTCTGTTACAAATGACTGTATTCTGAAATGCTTAGTTGATTGTATGTAGTTCCAGATTGCACCACTCTATACTACAACGAAATGGCGATTACATGCTATAAAATGTAAGAAACCCTTTGGGTGGTCTTTGATATGAAATTTACGTAATTTGGCTGGAAGTTTATCTGGAGAAATTCTACATTCCAGTTAACAGACTGGGGATGTTTATAGTTCATATTAATACAGTTCAATGAACAGTACAAAACATTACTGGTTAACAGTGCTAGAGACAGTGTCAAAGGGCTAATAATTGCAAGTTTGGGTGGTTTGGTGAGGCACTTTCGGTGGGATTAGGTGGGTGGGGGGTGAGGGTGGGACAGGTTCTGTTGAGTTTGAAGCTACCATGACTATAAGTTATAAATGGGGGTGGCTGTAAGCTTAATGCCAGAAGGAAGATGCTTCATTAGTCTACTGGAATAACCCATTGACTGGCAGGTAAATCAACTGTTTGCAGTTTGTTAGTATAATAGGTTATAACATCATGTAAAATACACCTTAAATGTTAATCATCTTTCAAATAGTTATCATAAATATTCCTTTTTATCGTAAAACAGTCTTCAGCAACGGAAGAAGATGTCCTGGAGCGTGAGAGGCAAAGGGCAGAAGGAATCACTCCAAATGAGTTAAAAGGAGGACATAAAAAAATTAAGACAGAAATGACTTCTGGATCTCTAACCATTACCATCTGAGTCAAAGCAGCTCACGCCAAGTTTGGTTAGCTACAGAATATTTCTGGTATGCATTATTGGTCACCTTGATATTCAAAGATATTTCTTTCAATCTTAAAGGATCATAGTAGGATAGCGAACACGCCGAATTAATTTGTCTCAAGACGGAGCTGGATGATTGATTGACTCGAAGTTCTGATTGTGCAGTTTCACAGAATAAAAACATGTTTAATAGGGTATTCTGGTGACAGACAATTGTTAACATATTAACTATTCCACACTGCTAGTTGAAAACCCCATCTCAATATCATACCTGTGAATGTGAACGTTTTTGACTGGCTAAACCCTCAACTACTCCAGGAAGTTGGATCACAGTAGGGGTTCTGTGATGTCATCTTGGCAAATGCTCTTTGGAAGCTTTACTTAGACTATTATAATCTACTTGTTGATTTGTCATTGAAACCTGATTCATATGGATGTTTGCATAGCTGTCAAAGTTCTCTGTACTAAGAACGTCATCAAAATGCATCTTTTTGTAGAAATAGTAATTTGTTTGTGGATAAATCATAAATAAAAACAAAGACATTTTCATCTGAAGTGTCGTGATGACATCATCCATTCTGCTGTTGCCAGATGCATTTACAAAACATCACTGAATTTTAAACATTCATATCTTCACGATACAAAACGCTATGAGGATGTAGTTTTCACAGTAAGATGCAGAAAACTTTCAGCATTTTTATTCAGCAATCAACTTTAGCCACCAGAATATTCTTTTAAGACAAAAACAAGTTCAGATGCTTAACTTAAAATGCATAGCTGGAGGCGAAAAAAAGTATTTGTTTGGGGCTACTACTAAAGTATTTTAGTACACAAACAATACTGTAGTTCTCGTTTAGTCAAAAGAGACAGTAAATTAGAAACATTTGATGTCAAAGTTAGCAGAATCTTATTGACCAGAAACGATATGCGTAAAGCTCATGTTATCATGACATCATGTTATTGTGACATCAATTGCGGACACGAACGCGAAACAATAACAATGGACTTTCCACGTACTTCTCGTTAGAAAGTTAACCTTTTTTAACTTAACTCTTCTAATAAACTTGCAGCTAGATGTGAAAGAATGGTTGTTAGAATTGCTGAAACATTTTTAAATCACTTTGGGTAGCAATTCTCCAATTAAAAGTAAATTATGGTTAAAAAACTGCCTGAAAATCTGGTCATATTTCGTATGATTAGTTGCTATTATAGGCCAGTATACATACTGTGCCATACGATATCGAGTTGTTGCCGCAATTTATGGCTTACCTTGTGAAATAAGTCGACATCTCTGTTATATCTTCATTTGGAGTGAGTTCCCAGTCAGTATATGCAATTTTAATCGAATCCACAAAATATAAAGCTTTGGGTGTGTCTCAGTCTCACTTCTTTCCTTCATTCACCCATGGCTTTCTGTGCAATGCTATTGTAACAATGTGGCTATTATGATCCTATAATTCTCAGTATTCTCATGTTAGTACTGTTTACTAATACTTAACTTAACCTTGATCTGTACATATTTTCTACTGTATTTTATTTTTACTACAGTTAGAGGGTGTATTTAGAAAGTCATTTTATCATTCAGTTTGGTTGTGTTACTGATTATGTACTATTTAAGTAACAATATCAATAATTACATACATTTTGTGTAGTATATTGTATTAAGAACCTCCATAATGTATAGGCTTTGGTTGTGTTACTGATTATGTACTATTTAAGTAACAATATCAATAATTACATACAGTTTTTGTAGTATATTGTATTAAGAACCTCAGATCCTAAAATAAGCAACACGAACGATCCAGTATCACATATATTTAAGAATCTTTATTAAAGGAAGCTTAGAATAAAGGTGATAATTTTAATGATAAATCAAGTCAAATCAGGGTATGCCACTTTCTAGTAACAAAAGTAGTTTGAATTTGCTATTTTCCGTTCAGAAAAGCAATGCAATTAGTAGTTTGTTTGTGAACTTAGGAACACATGTTATTGTATATTTGATTTCAAATAAAATTGCTTATTTTCTAAATAAAAGGACTTTATACTCGACAGAGAATTGTAAGAATATCAGCCACTGTGCACATGCTATTCCAAGTAATGGGATTTGTTTAAGAAATCATGATCAAACAATCATGGGCTCCTAAATAAAATGAATGCATGATGAGGAACATGGCAACCTAGCCCCCCCCCCCCAAACACACAACCCTTCCCAAATATGAGAGAAAGCAAATGATTAGCATGATATAATGTTAACTTATACTGATGCTATTAATTCATGACAAGGCTAAGCCCAATGTTGTTGGTCGGAAGGCCCAGTGTTTTTTGGGGGAAAGGGGATAATGGGTTGAGACATAAAGTAAGAAGATGAATATTACTTCACAAAATGATTATTTTGAAGCTAAACTCATCGAGTGTTTTGAAGGTTTGACACACCTCCTAATCCTGTGAACGCAGGCATCACTACTTATGTTCACTAATCCATTTAGACAGATGTCTATTAAATGCAAATATATGAGAAAAACTGAAAGAAGAGCTTCAAGTCGTTTTCTTACCTTGATGATGCAATATTATCTCATACTTAGAATATTTTTGCAGAATATTACAATATAAATTTAATGTCATCATTCTATGGGTATCAACTACACAGACCACACTTAGCGTTAGTTGAGTATTTCAAGCTTTGCAGTAGACTATTTGTGGTTGTTTAATTCTGTTTCTTTCCTCTCTTTGATAGGGTTCTCAAAGACGAAGGACTTTAGACTTCCTACGTTATTAGTTTTCCAAAACAGAATAAAACAACTCCCAAATTAACCTCTGTTTTCAACATTGCTTTATTCTAAGTTGATGATGAACACGAGAATAACAACACTAGATGCAACCACCGAATACTTTGTCACCCTTTGAAATGGCCAGTATTAGATAAATATGATTTATTTAGGGATATTGTCATATATATATATATAACTAGGCTATGGACGCTGAGGTTCGAAACC
>KN885975.1:0-11403 GCA_000934455.1 Apostichopus parvimensis
TGGAAAGTTAACTATTTTCAGAGGGTGGCACACGGTTTGAGGCGAGTCTTCAATGCCTCTAAGGTTCTTAAACCAATTATTTTGATTTGAAAGTTCACAAATATGATTCAAAATTATCTGTTTCTCAATAATTACAAATGAAATGGTAGATACTCGTAGTGATGGGACTCATGGTACTGTTACGATCTGCAGTCAGAAACTAGATCGGACCCAATATGACAGACCCCTCTGTTTAACTTATCTTGGACCTAGCTGGGGAGCCCCGTTGTCACTGTTTACTTTTAAAACGAATAAAAATTATCTATAATTTATCTATATGAAAAGCCATCATTATAAATATATTTGCTATAACCATTGCCGTAAAAAAGATTGTCATTCTGAAGCATTGGGTTCCAGTCCGAGGAATGGTTCATCAGCCTCCAAAGAAGGTTTGGAGCGGAACTCGTCGGAAGAGCTACCATTTGCAGAGTCCAGGAAATCGATCATCATGCCTTAAGAATAATAAGAAAATTTGAAGTTTGAAAAGAACAAAAGCAACTTGTGTTTTAGTGATTCATTTGTACCACATCTTTCTCCTTTTCTTGAGAAATGTTATCAAATGACAAAATGAGAAACATCCTTGTCAGATTAACAGAGTACTGGGATATGATGGTCAACTTCAATTTCATTATTTTATTCTAGAGAGACATTCAAGTGTTAGATACAGTCTGTCAGACTGTCTGTCTGTCTATCTATCTACCAATGTGTTACAGTGTGTGTGATGCTTTCAGCATACAACTTAAAATATGTGAGATTGCTGTTCTCTTTAACGATTTCCATTCTGCGATCATCATCATGTGTTATTTTCGACTTCCTAGTATTCTACGTTTTAAGGTAAATTCCTCGGGGTCAGCACGATATTCATAAGGACCACTAGTCATAAGGGTCATTGTTCATAAGGTACATTATTCATAATCGGAAAAAAGGTTCGATATTCATAATAGCAAAAAAGGTCAGTTATTCATAATCGGAAAAAAGGTTTGTTAATAATAAAAAGGGGTCATTGTTCATAAGGTCCGTTATTCATAATCGGAAAAAAGGTTCGTTATTCATAATAAAAAGGGGTCATTGTTCATAAGGTCCGTTATTCATAATCGGAAAAAAGGTTCGATATTCATAATAGCAAAAAAGGTCATTTATCATAATCGGAAAAAAGGTTCGTTATTCATAATTGAAAAAAAAAGGTTCGTTATTCATTATGAATAACGAACCTTTATTGCAATTATGAAAAACGAACCTTATGACTAAAGAACCGTTTTTCTAATTATGGATAACGAACCTTACGACTAACGAACCTTATGACCAATGAACCTTATGAGTAACGGACCTTTATGAATATTGAGCTGCTCCCAATTCCTCTACCTGTCTGTCTCTTACATTGTTATTTGTTTGAAGCCTGTACTGGTCAGCGTTGGGTACATAGTCTGTTTCCATGGCAATACGTGCATTCTCTAACTCCTCCTCCATTGAATATGCTGTTGGTACGGCCCAGTAGTCGTTACTGGAGATGTCATGTTCCTACAGGAGGTAAGAATACCAAGATCATAAGAACAGAGTAAACCTTTCTGGCAGAGCATGTACTAGTAGTACATGGGTATGTATCACAGGTGGTCTACCTTAAATACAAATCAAAGAAAGCCAACAGGCTTAGTGACCCCTTGCCACACACTTAATTACAGGCTGAGTGATCCCTTGCCACACACTTAATTACAGGCTTAGTGACCCCTTGCCACATACTTAATTACAGGTTTAGTGATCCCTTGCCACACACTTAATTACAGGCTGAGTGATCCCTTGCCACACACTTAATTACAGGCTTAGTGACCCCTTGCCACAAACTTAATTACAGGTTTAGTGATCCCTTGCCACACAATTAATTACAGGCTTAGTGATCCCTTGCCACACACTTAATTACAGGCTTAGTGATCCCTTGCCACACACTTAATTACAGGCTTAGTGATCCCTTGCACACACTTAATTACAGGGTGACTGCACACAGGATTCCCATTGTATTTTTAAATTCAATGACAGCAAAATAGTTGCATGAATGTGGACTTAAATATCATAAATAATATCAAGTATACACTATACTGTAGGGTCTTGTTTGAGGCTAAGACCTCTCATACGACTAACAACTTAACCCCTGGTCATTGGTAACTTGTCACACCCACACACGAAAGTGTGCACAATTCAAACAATCCCTCCTGGGGCACTATACAGTGCCCCACATCTACGTGTCCCCTGGGGGTTCTTCCCATAGGGTGCAGCCACAAACCGGCGCACACAACTATATTTACAAGTTACTGTACCTCGCAAGTCCCCATTTATACACCTGGGTGAAGAGAGGCGATGGAGATAAAGTGCCTTGCCCAAGGACACAACGTAATGATCTGGTCAGGACTGGAACCTGCAAACCTTAGATCACAAGTCCACTGCCTTAACCACAACACTCTCTTATTGTAGTTTGACAGGTACATAGAGTGACAGTAATTAAATGTGTCCCATTGTAGGAAGCTCTACAGATCTGTAGTATGGGGAGGAATTTTTATACCTGATATGGTTTTGATTGTGACCTTATCAACTCAAAAAATGTTCTCTATCGATCTAACTTAATGGACAAAGACTGCAACACAATTTCATGATCGTAAAACACTTTCTACAAAATATTTCTATCGACAAAGGTGTCGCAATTGAGCTTTGGTATTGAATTAACACGTAGAGGTGTAATGCTACCTGAGGTGTAATGCTACCTGTAGTTTCTAGTCTAGGTACAACTCATGAAGGTTACTCCAGCCTCAAGGTGATGGTCACAGATGTGAACAATCCATAATTTGTTTATATAGACAATAGCCACTAACTGGATCTGAACAGGAACCTTGAAATCTACCACAGAACTGACAAGTTGTTAGGATACTCAGAGCATGACAAGACTGGCTTAAATTCAGATGACAGTTCTCTGCACACTGCTGCTTAATATCTGTCTGCAGTGAAATAATTTATTTTTGTGAATCACTTCCAGGATTGTCCTTTAGAGTTGTTAGATTTTTTTTGGTATATACAGGGATGGAGCCTGGGGTAAGAAAAAAAAAATTGGAACTTTGCAAAAATTGCGGTATAGGCTCCAGTTTGCGTATGCTACAGTGTGTTAGGATAATAGTTTTTGTCCCGATGTAGAAAAGAAATCACGGATATTCCGCGAATTCGAGGGAAACAGCTCATGCCTGGGTATAAGCTACTGCTCATGAATTATGATGACAGTATGAAGACAGCCAACCTCTACAATCTAAGACTGTATCTTTGACAAAATGAACCACCCTTGCCCACAGCCCACCTAAATCTATGTAGTTGCAGTGCTATGACTGTTGGGACAGGATATATGATAGTTTAAGGAAACTTTATTTCTAGCTTGCATACTTGTAACTGTCTGACATTGGTGATCTGACATGCAGCAATTTGCACCCCTTTCAAATAATTGCTTGTACCCTCCATACGAAAACTTGAATCAAAAACTTTCTTTGAAAAAGTGCATTCTGCAGATATAAATACCTTCTCCTAAGCACTGTTATTTCACATCTACAGTACTCAATGAAACAATGTCAAGCATGAAGTACCTGCATAAACTGCAAAGTATTTGCAAGTTTTTCCGCCCTCTTCCGTAGAGACTCTTTATTTCCGATGGCCTGCTCCTCACTTCCTGTTTTGTGCCTAGCAACAGCTTGAGAGCTGCTGTCATCGATGTCCATATCATCGGTGACCCTTGACCTATGTATATCAGATGTGAAATCCTCTGTGGTTTTAAAAGCAGAAGGCTGGTCAGTTATCGGGTCAGCCTCGGAATAAGAGTCATGCAGTAGAGAGTCATGGCCGCATGAAACCGGCTGAAAGTCAATGATAGTGTTTGGTTGTCGTGGTAAATCTCTTCCTGATTGGTCGTTTGATTTCACTGGACTAACAGTGTCCTGTTTCGAGGCTGGAAACAAATCCGAGGTTGGGAAACACCGTCTCTTTGCTGTACTTTGGATGTTCTGCAAGAAAATAGGATATTTTAAAGAATACATTTAGAAAGTTACAGATCATGTGATCTAGTTATTACTGCCTCATTGTTGCACAAATCCAAAGATATATATAATAGCAGTTTTTTGGCATGGAAAACCTTAGTATTTTCACCACTTTTGCTAAAGGAAGATCATACCATGCAGACTTGTGATATTCAAAATGAAAACAAATAAATCTGGATAACTGTGAACTAGCAAAGCTCTGCTCAAGCCCATTCCATGCAGAATTGTTATTCAAAATGAAAACAAATAAATCTGGATAATTGTGAACTAGCAAAGCTCTGCTCAAGCCAAGGGGTCCACCCTTTTGATCAGTCAGAAAAATTTCCTGACTTCTGTTAGTTCTGTTTTACTAACGATTTGCTTTCAAATAAGCTTATTTTTTATTTAAATATTTTTGGATGCCATTCCAGCTCTCAAACTCATTACTTAGCTTTCAACTTTCAAGAATTTTTATTTCAACATTGTTCCTTTAATGTTGAGATGAATATTGCCATGACAATTGACTACAATATATAATAGTTTCAGAACTTGCAAAAACAATGTTAGCCAAAACATTGCTTTCTCAGTGATGTTTGTAAAATCCCCAGGTCCTCAAAAGCCAGTAACAACAGTGTGTTAAGCGCAAATGTTACACTGTGCTGAAATTAGAAAAAGCTACTAATCATTTATTTTTAAAAAATACAGCCTTGGTAGATTTTTCTGTTCTACTGGGATGTATTACCAATAATAGTCATAATACAGTATATAATACATGATACATAAAACATGATATATAAAACATGATACTGTTACATGATTCATAAAACATGATACAGTAATATATCTTGCTAGGTTACTGTCATGATTAGCACCCTTCTAAGCAAATGGAATTCCAGACTTTTTTTCGAGACCAAAACATGGTTTTACGGTTTAAAAGCTTATTAAACACTTGTTATGAATATGTCAAGTTTGTCAACTTGTGTTGAGATGCCAATCTGTGGCCTTAAGATTTATCACAAGAACCATAAACACCAAACATGCCATTCTGTGGCCTAAACATTTCACAAGAGTTTGATAGATGCTGTTCAGTTTCCAACACCTATGCTGGCATAATTCTTATCGTAGTGCACTCTTATGTTTGGTCTAGCTTTAATAACCAGCATATAATTGGAAAATAAGACCTTGTACCAAACACTAAATTAGAAATCACAGGATCACTCCAGACAAACTGTTCTTGTTGCCAAGTTTACAGGAAAGTAGTTCTAAAACGTATATCAATATGAAGAAGTGTTCATATGAGGATTGTTCCTCATTATGACAGATGAAACTCATGACCATAAAAGGAAACTTTCTCCTTTTTTCCTACTTTTCCAAAACTACATGGGAAACAATGCATTGTGATATTTGATGTGAATGTCAAGCACTCTATACAACTAGCTGTCATTGAATGTCCATTTCAATTAAAAGAATACATTAAAAGAATTTGTTTACTTAATAGTAATATTGACGTCAGTTTCCTATGTATATTACATCAAACAAATGGAACAACTTATATTTAAGAAGAATAGGACCAGGATTAGGATTCCTGTTGATTTCTCTGTTACATATTTTATAATCTTAGCTTTAATATTTGAAGAATGTTGTACCACTTCCTTACTCTCACCTGGAATTCCGAGGGCTTCCTCTTCTTCAATTTATATAAATTGTGAGGCAAAGCTAGTGAGTGGCTCCAAGGAGACAGACATGGTCCGTCGGGTGTGGCCATGATGCTCAAGGATTAGGCCTGTACCTGTAATGAACTAAATATATTTAAAGTAACACTAATAAACAAATGAAAACCATTTAATCTTCTTTTCCAGTAACAGTATACAAATAATGAATGGTTATGAGTGCAATAGTGCAAATATTTCATGAGTTGAAAGATGGAATGTTCCATTCAACGAGGCGCAGCCGAGTTGAATGGAACAAATTACATCTTTCAACGAATGAAATATTTGCACTATTGCACGAATGGAAACCATTCATTATTTGTTTTATACAACACCTTCAAATTTGGATATAATTGGATGTAAAATGCACTCATGCAACAGATTGTTTTGAACAGACAGGTTTCTCTGCTCTCTTACCATTGAAAAAAGTGCTATCAAAAAAGTAAAACCCATGGTTCTATTTCATAGAGTGCAATAAAGCGGATTTTGCATGCAATCAACGAGCAATTGACCAATCAAATGGCCGGAATATAATTAGGTGTTGTATAATATCATATATCAAATATATATTGCAAACACTGTGGCGAAAAATGTTGGTATCATTTCTAAGTTGAATAGTGCTCTATGGATATGGAATTCTCTTACTGAGCTTCAGTACTATCAAATCTAAACCATCTAAAGTAATATTTAGAAAAACTCTCTAAAAAAAGAAGTAATTTCTCAGTATTTTATACAACGTTTATATTGTATGTTATAATTTATTCCTGATTAAGACATTAATTATAATTTCATTTATGTACAGTATATACTTTTTTTTCTCTGGGAGTCATTTACTTTGTTAAGCCTGTATTGGCCTTTAAAAAGGACTTCCCTCCACATTTATATATTTTATTATCTGTGAAAAATCAAATAAACAAACAAACATACAAACAAACAGTAGGTAGTCTCTCCTATACAATCACATTATCCTCATTCATGTGGTGCTTTCAAATTTGTCCTGATGGCAAAGGATGACTATATATTTATAAAATTGACAATTTTTGTTGTCTTTGTTTACTACTGTATCTGAAAAACAATCTGATTAGAAATTTATTTCTTTTGTACAATAATATAGTGTATGTTTCACATTTCTTATTAATACTAATGACAGCACTATTGATACACTGGACTTATACACAGAAATTTGACCATATGTAGTCTCTGCAAATACAAGGACTTCAGGCCAACCATTCATGGTTCATTTTAACATGTAAGTATCTAGACATGGATCCACTTTTCAACGCAATATATTTATATAATAAACTTCAAGTACTGTAAACCTGTGTCTATATTTGACTTTCTCATGGCATTTGTTGCTGGCAAAACACACTATGACATGTATACCACATAATGCATACTTTTTTAAGAAAAGTCGCCCAGGAAAGAACCTGGGCACGAAAACCAAACTACCGAACGACTGATCCGCTCTCAACCCCAGTCCCTTTGCATCGGGACTGTGACTGTGTGATCATCGTCGGGTGTGCATCACCATTCACCTCGAAAGGGAACAAATACTACACATGATCTTAGCCAAAAGGCTGAGAAGCGATAGTACAGTACATAATGTGTTGAACTATATACCACCACAATCTACTGTACAGAGGCTATTGTAAAGATTAGACAGATAAGACACAGCAAGATAGACCGTAGATAGCCATGACACAATAAATAAATGTGTCTAGCCAATTTGCTACCAGTATTTAATGCCAATTGAAATTATTTCTGTGGGTTGGCCACAAATTCAACACAGTTTATGATATTCATCTTAAAATGTTAATATTGACTCTGTAAAGGAATTATTTAGGCCTAGAGTGAACTGCTGGCAATAAGTGAGCACTTACTGTAGAATGACAGGGACAGAATAATGCAGACAAATGGTGGCAGCTCGATTGTCACATTTAGTCTTGAGAATTAAATCTGAAATGTAAATCTATTTTAAGAAGAAATCACAGAGGTTTGTGTAATTTATCTACAAGTGTAGTCAGTGAATTTGGCCAGAGGTATACAAAAATGGCCATTGAAAATCATAGTATGCTAATGACAATAAAATAAGCTGTGCTAGGACCTAATGTATACTGAAACATGTCATAGGGTCTATCACCTATTTTCAGTAATTTTGCCAAACATTGGTTATTGGTGTTTGAATTTGAAGTTCCATAAATCATTTCAATCACAAGAAAATGTGTCAGTATCCTGGTGAATTTACATGTAACATTGAAAATTGTTATAATTGTTTGACTACCAGGCAGCAGCTTTTGGACAGAGTTTGATAGAACATTCAGGATGAGTAGGGCCTAACAGGTGTCATTTATTTTGTATGTTTCGTGGGATATGGATATTTCTTTCTGACTCACTGAGATTTCGACTGAAACAAGAAATTGACAATTCCCAATCCCACTACTGAACCCTTGTGTTAGCTTCCTGCTACTTTAACTTAGTTAGTGTATCCCCCAAATGTAGGCCTAGCTAACGTTTGTAACCTCTTCAACACATTCAGACCAACTTCCAGGCAATAACTTTGTTAGTCCTACAACTGTACTAGGCCTAGTACTACTTGCCAGTACTGGCTGACCGTACTGATCAATGCAAATTCAGTGCTGTTTCTGTATCGTAATTTGTACTCGACTACTATTACTTAGGCCTAGCCTACAGTACAGGCTAGGCCTCAGTTATTGCACATGTAACGTTATAATACATTTCAGTCATTTTAGTCACAGTAAAATCAACAATGACGGAGTAGTCGATAACTCTCCATAAATCAAGTCAAGTTCTTGACACACAGCAGATTGACTTGACATGAACTCACTGTCAATGCAATAAATCGTTACCTGTGGAGCTCTGGTAATGTATCACATAGATACGAATTTACCTGCGCGAGCCTTTTCACAAACTTTCAATGCGACCCATTTGAAATTATTGTTTAATCACACTTGTGATATGTTTTCACCAATGAAATGCCGAAATTACTATGGTGTGCCGAATGTGCAAAAATTAATGCGATAAACATAAGCCTCATCTATCAGAGTGAACATGCATTCAGTTACTACATACAGCTTTTTAAACAAAGTTGAACCAAAAATTAAAATTGAACATGGCACTTGAGACATAATAGAAGACATTTTTCTTTTTTAATATAACATTCAGTTTTCTTCTTCAAAATTGGGATCCATTGCAATATGAAAACACCCCATTTATAGGCCTATTGCTTTATTGCTAACTTCACATCCATTTAAGGTTAATTGGAACCCTATCCAATATAAAGTCACCCGTTCATTTAACCTATACCTTTGACATATGCCAATACTATACTGCCTATATATCACACTATTTTACTTAATATGGTGCATATATTTCCACAACAAAATCGGTCATTCTATCAAGGTGTTATCCTCCTTTCCCAGGCCCAGTTATAAATTTGAAAGTGAAAAGTGTAGATTATTAGTGGAAATTTGGAAAAGGAGAGTTCAAATGATTTTTTCCCCTTTTTTTTATATTTCAATTCAGAGCTAGTGACCCATTTGACCCATTACGCATTTTAAAACGCCTAAAGTGATAGGTTATGTTATTTCACTAAGTGGACTACGTGGATAAGCAAAGGTTCTTTCTTTACCTATAGGACCATCATTTGTTCCTATCCACCTATCCTATCCCTGCACTATGGCATGAATTGAAATAACTTAGAACCGGATCACAAGATGAGAACTTGCATATACTTCTCATACCATTTGTATCTCTCATATTCTGGACAAGTCACTGTATTAAGAGAACCATAGGCCTAATGGGGTAGGGTGCAGGGGTCTCCAATCCATGTTTATAGATTTTGATGGTTCAGATCATTTTCAGTTTACTTTTGGTTAAATCTTTCTTTGTTCAGTGATCTTAAATAGCTTATTTAGGGTACAAACTTTACTGGAACAAAAATCATACAAAATAAAGTAACAAGGTTACTTGAATGATATGAAAGCATCCAGGGGGGGGGGGTTGAAGGAAGCTTCCAAAAAGTGGGGGGCACAACATCAGAGGGGCACTTTCTCATTCCGCAACCACCACTCGTTATGCTATAAACCAATACACACCGGCCATATCACTCATATATATATGATGTGTTATGCTAGCAATACTGTTTATTAAGATTGTTTATTGTTAACCGTACTACAAAAAGATATGGGATGCCATTTTTAAAAACAGCATGTACAGACTGAAAATAAATAATTAAAATATAATATTAAAATAATCAAAGGCTTAAGATATCAAAAAGACAGTTCTTCATCAAAGGGGCACATTTGATTTGCCAGTAGGGCACATTTGCTATTTTGGAAAAAAGTAGGGGTGGGGGGCACGTTCCTCCAGTGCCCCCCCGGCTCCTATACCCCCCTGAAAGCATCACTCAATTGTTGTTGATGTTACACATTAAAAGAAGGCAACCGATATCAAAAATATAACTGATGAAAAAAACTTACACATAAGCGAAGTTAGAATACCAAATTTGTTGCGAAATTCACAAAACTTAGCCTATATGGTTTAGGAAAATTATGAGCAACCTGTTTACCTTCTGCCTCAAGAAATACCCGTACTATCGTAACTATAGCATCTGGCAATACATTTATCAGTAGAGTGCACCAGCCCTTTCTTCAGAAATTAAATGTAGATTATAATTTGTTTGTTGTGTAAATAATGATATGTGTTAAATTCCATCTCTGCAATTTCTTGAAAATATATATGTTCATTATAAGTTACAAAAGATCGCCAACCATTTCGTATTGATCGAAGCACTCTCATATATACAGATTTCCACCGAATCACACAATCTAGTGCGATATAAGTCAAGGTAAAGTCGAATGGTATTACCAAAGCCCTTTAATGTTCCCTTTAACTATTTGTTGCATTGTAATTCTGCAATTTTAAGATACACGTACAGTGTCAACCAAGCTAGACATTTGGTTTTGGTGACGACATTCAAACCGATTCGGATAACTTGCAACCAATCCCGAGCTCGAATACAAAAAGCAGAGCTGATAAACAACAGCGTTACAGAATCACAGCTGTTATACAGAGATACGGCTCTGAATATAATTACATAATAGCGCCACTTCAGTACTACATCTGAAAGTTGATAACTTTTCTTCTCACTAAGCATTTGCAGTAGGTTGTGTTCACAGAAATTAATTTCTGTGGCTGTGTTACATATGCACCGCACTAAGCTGTTTACTATAATCGTGCAGGCTTACTGACGTGAACATGTTTCCCGCATTCTGAGCGTACACATCCTTCTTTTCATCTACGCATAACGGAGTGGTGCTGTTGATACTAATACATCGAATTTGATTTTTATTTATTTGAAATGTTCGATTAAACTTTGTTTTCATATAAATATATACGGGTGGTCAATCGGTGTCGTTTTACCAGAATGAGTTCAGGAATAACTCGTAGTGCGAGTACACGAAGCTCTCGTCCATCCGGTCGGATCCCCGAAGATAAACCGATATGTATACTGAAACATGTCATAGGGTCTATCACCTATTTTCAGTAATTTTGCCAAACATTGGTTATTGGTGTTTGAATTTGAAGTTCCATAAATC
>KN885975.1:28041-39944 GCA_000934455.1 Apostichopus parvimensis
TTTTTTTTTTTTTTGGAAAGATACAAATTTTGAGGTATTTACGGAAACTTAAATTAGCCATCAACATAAGAAAACTTTGCCCCAATAAGTAAACAGTTTTCAGTAAATTGTTTAGATAGTATGATAATATCTTATCAAATCAGACAAATTTTGGATTGCTCAGTTGCTTTATCTGAGCAATTGAACACTTTTCTGCAAAAATGTCAACTTACGGGACAAAGTTTTTCTTATGTTGATGGCACTTTTAAGCTTCCGTAGGTATTTCTCAATGTATATATTTCTGGCAGCAGCAAAGTAAAAGATCTGTGTCATCACTCCAAAGTAGTTGAATTTTTTGTTTCTGATTTTCTTATAATATTTTACCCATTTATTCACTGATGATAATAATATAACTACAAAAAATGTGCAAAATGACGATGAAATTCTAACTTCAGGGATCCTTGGAACCTAAGCAAGCATTTCAAATGTTTTAGGTTTCGAGGAAAAATCAAGAAGAAGATTATTAAATATTAGGAAAGTAACGCTTTTGCTTGAAGAACATTTGCTGTTTTGACATCAAAGACTATCCACTGTGATCCCTTTAAGGGAAGATTTGAGGGTTAAGCCAGCCAAAAGATTTTTTTTTTAATACGTACCATATCTTGAGTTAGGCGTAACATGTTGAGATTGAGTCTTCAACTAATAGTTTGATTTTTTTTTTTGGCCAAGCTTGGTTTCTTTATTGGTAACATTCTTGTGCCAATTCGAACATATTTGAATACAATAAGGTCAAAAACCTCTTAAAGGAATGATAAGTACATATAAAAACAATGATGTATCGTAATTAACTGAACAGTATAGTGCAATTACTAAATGAGTCTTTTAACTGCTCGTAAGAAAAAAAAGCTTTGCCTCTTTGCTTGAGTTCTTTCTCAAGTTTAATAGCAAATTTTATCTTATATAAAAAATCTCATTCCCGTGTTTGTAATTTTTTTACTAAAGATGAAGTACTTGAGATGAAAAATTAAGAAATTATTAGTTTGAAATATTTCACTTTTTGTAACTGTAACTGTCCAAATGCCTGCTACCAGAATATCCTATTAAATAGTGCAGTAGTCTCTAATAAAGTTTGGGAAAAGTGAACATTGATTTTGTTCGACTGTGGATGGTTATTCCTTCATTTCTTAGAGGAAAGAAAAGCAGTCAACTTTCGTTATTTCCTGCATGGCGTCATCATCCAGTTAGGTTGCTAATTGCATCGTACATCTATTTTCTTCAACACAATTAATGTTATGTCCTATATGGATAATTCATTAATGTTTTATTCTTTATTTACAAAGTTTATGAATAATTTAAAATAATGGTTGTGTCCTATCATTGGTTCAGACTGCACCTCTGGTACTACAGTAGCTGTAGGCCTGCTGACCATGGCGCATTGCCACTTCGGCAGTTTAAACGCTCAAATATAAATTATACCTTTCTCAAATCTCAGAAAAAATTAACGGTCCGGCCACACAGCTTTTTGGAGTTTCTTGGATATTTCTTCTCATGGCCAAAACAATTTAAGAGAAAAAGTAGCTGAAAAATGTTAAATTCCCAAAGAACCTTGATTTCAACAATTTAATGTTGTTCATTTAGTGTCTCATGATTGTACAGTAGACCTACACATAGGAATGTTACTTACAGTAGGCCTACACTTTGGGATCTTTTAACCACAATTTCACTCCCTAATGTTCATCTGAGAGCTGATCGACCCCAATTGCAACGAATAGCAGACCCAATTTCTTAAATTCAACAACCTCTGTTACTATCTCTGTAACTAATGCAATATATCTTTTTTTTACCACAAATATATATGTTAAATCCTAATTCAGCATTATTGTGAGTTAAAAGCCACCCAATTATCGAAACCATCTTTGGGAAATATCGGTAGGAAGATATGTGTCCTTTTGTTCACAGAAATGCACTTTCTGTCACACATCCAATACATAAGCCTAACTATATGTAATGTAATAATACCGTAGCTGTACAGGCCCATTGTACAGTCTCATTGGAGGCAAAACACGACTCAGCTTTTAAATCCCGCATACCATCAAATTGCCATGGTTACTCATCGATTAACATTTATAGCATCAATGCATTTATTCGAACTAAATTAAGCAGAATATAAACAGATCAGATACACCAAACTACACACAATTTCCTATTTTTTTTTTAAATATTTAAAAAAAAAAATTTTTTTAGTTTTTTTAGTCAGTCTATTCAGATTATTACCGTATGGCACATTTAAACTTACCCATGGACTGACAGAACCAGACAACCAGGAAATTGAGACGGAATATATTACTTTATGCGTGACTGTTCACTCGGAGGGAATATTAATTTTTTACCTTCTGCGGTAATTTAATCGACATATCCAATAGAATCTCACGTTACACATACAAAGTAACGTTTAATTACTGAGCTCCGAATAACTGAGGGAAACATTCATCTAGCTTTCTAATTGTTAGTCTTTGAAGCCTGCAAGCTGTAAAGAAAAACAAGTCGCTGAAGTATTATAATGTGATGGTTTTTGAGACTCACGTATTGATTCGATAAAATACTTTAAATGTATCTCTTTTTATGAAAAAATGACATGATGGAATTGGCATGTTATGCATTTTAAATTTTAATTGATAACTTTGTTTTGATAACAATATGTGGACGCTCAGTTCAAATTAAAGAGAGTTTTATAACTGTTAAATTAATTATTGTAGCTGTGAGAGAGCATGACATCACCTTGCACATTGAACAGAAAGATGGATTTTTACGGTTAATATGAAGGAATTCTCACTGGCATTCTCCTGAGATGACATTTAGGTACGACATAAATATGTTTTGATAACATTACAGTATATATTCAGTTATTGATATCTTCAGCATTATCAAGCAGTTGCTTAATATCATGTGGGGTATTCAATGTAACTAATGTACTGGATAAATTTCAGTCTAAATTGATTTGACCAGACAAATCCAACAGCTGTGAACTGCTTGAGGCTCACAATTTGCATAGTGCAATCCAGTCACTCGGGATATGGACTGCATTAAATCTTTAATAGAATGCGTTTATATACACGACTCACCCAAGATAAGGACTAGATAGCTGCATTCAAACTTTAATAGAATGCGTTTATATACACGACTCACTCGTGATTCGGACTGAATTCAAACTTTAATAGAATGCATTTATATACACGACTCACTCAGGATATGGAATGCATTCAAACTTTCGACAATTGCGTTTATATACACGACTCACCCGAGGTAAGGACTGCATTCAAACTTTTATAGAATGCGATTATATACACGACTCACTCGATATATGGATTGCATTCAAACTTTTATAGAATGCGTTTATATACATGACTCACTCGGGATATGGACTGCATTCAAACTTTAATAGAATGCGTTTTATATGTACACGACTCACTCGGGATAAGGACTGCATTCAAACTTTAATAGAATGCATACACGACTCACCCGGGATAAGGACTGCATTCAAACTTTGGGCACCAAGCACCAATATGTTCCTTCCAGTAATCTAGGCCCCATGTCATAGGACATATTCCTGATTTTTCTTGTCCAATACTTTTTTTCTGCTTTAACTCATCCTGCCTAAATCCTTACATTACATAACTCCCATAACATATGATGGATTAGTAAGCTGGACAGTTTGTGGTCCATCATTTCAGTCTTGTTCCAGGCCTTGTCGAACCAGGTCATTTATTTGATGGGGTTACGACATATATATTTCTCCAAGAGGTCTCATCCTTCATGTTACTGTTGGATGTAAATTATCTAGGACCGTAGGCCAGTATCAATGAGAACTATGTATGCTCAGGTCATGATAAGAAATCGAATATTTAAGGGGAAAAACAAAGCCTCTAAAAAAGATGTGTGACATATTTTTTACAAAAGGAAGGCCTCCAACAAAAATGAATTTCACAAAGCTTGCATAGCCTTGAGAATTTATGCTGTACGATTCTTTGTTTTTCTACATTCTCCGAGTATGATTTTGAAAATATCCCGATGATTGACATTCGTTCATCCACGAAAGAACTTCCAATAAATTGGATATTTCAGCCGATCTGTACCCAAAGAACTAAACATGTTTCCATTGTCAATGAAACATCAAAACTATTAAGGATGAAGTGGAGAATAGATTGATTCCTTCTATTGATTGCAAAAATTCTTTGTCATAATATGTTCCTTTATTGTTTATACAGTAACAGGAATGCATGTGATGCTGATGGCATATCATTGTTTGGTATACATATGGAATCCTTGCGGAACTCGGCACAAAACACCCTGTTACGCAGCAAATATCGCTACAAAATAAGCACATTTCGCGCTAACTCTTTTCAGAACTTTCTAAGTGTAGCACTCAGAAACTCTTTCTTTGTAATTTTGAAGAATATTGTGTCATTTTACAATAATGTGTTGTTATTTATTATGCTTGAGAACTAAACCCTGTACTTTTTAATCTGAAACAGTAAAAACCACTTTGGAAAGCAGTGAACCTCTTCAAAATGTCCCTATCTCTCAATGCTTACATTGTGTTTGCTGGGAGTGTGATTGCGTAACCAATTTCTTTCCTAAGCCAAAGAAAGGTTCATTGACTATTCTCTCTAGTGATATAAAATTTGACTTGATTGGTCAATATTAAGGCTCGTACTTTTCACCAGCAAATCAAAAGCATCGTGAGAAATTTGTGAAGTCCTCCTTTACGCGGCTAATCTGAACACACCACCTTGTGCAGTGCTCTCACAGCAATTTCAGAGAGTGAAAACTGCAACACTTCCTGTGCGTATACAACAGCATTTAATTCTCTGACAACGAGCCGTTTATAGAGCAAAAGTTTCTATATGATGCGTGTATGTATGTGTGTATGTAAAGCATTGACTTTATATACATGTATGGTAACTCAACTAGCACACTTTAGTTCAACTTTAAACTAGGTTTGACAATCCGTGTACCGAAGCACGTGTTTCGAAACCTCCAACAGTTGCTGTGCTGTATTCTGTACCTACCCCACCTCCATCCCCTCCCCCTCCCCCATCCCCTACCCCATCCGTATGTAGACTGTTCCAAATTATCATGTGTAAATATACCCCTTCCGTGCTTGTGATTGGCTGACTAGGCTTAAACCATTTTTGAAGGTGAAAACGCAAGAGACAAAGCTTTGTGTCCCTTCGTTGACCTTTTGCTCGGTACAGTACAAGCAAGAGATGCAAGGGCTAAGATTGTGCAGCAAGAATGTGTACTTTTTGGGACTACGGGGAGTGGTAAGGTATACACGGTAAACAGTAGCAGCGGGAATATAGGTATCCTCGAGTCTGCGTGTACTGTCTGGGTCGGTGTTTTAACAAGGTATTATTTTTACCGGGTGTTCAAGGTTGTGAAGCATAATCCTGGTATTTTCGGTATATAATCGTAGATGAAAGATTTCAATACCGTCGGTATGGGTATGAATGAAATTACCGGTATAACCCGGCATATATGGGTAAACTGACGCACCCCATAGGTGATCATGCACTGTTCACCATGCATGCACATCAGTGTTTACTAAAATACCAAATATTCGGTTCCTAGCACTAAAGATCTATCTGAGCTAATTAGTTAGAAATAATAATGAATTAAAAAAAAAATTAACAAAACAGCTGCATGACTGACTTGATGGTGTTAGTATGGTACTGGTATTTATGCAACATAGGCGGAGTGTATAGCCTAGTGGTTAACGCCGGCGTCTCCCAGTCATGAGATCCCCGGTTCGTTTCCCCGCCGACAGCAATGTGTGTCGTCTGGCAAGGGTGTTGTTCAATAACAACTTCCCGACATGGACGTTAAATGGATGTGTGCCGAGAGATTGGCTTCGGTCAGCTTGCGAGTCTATAAGCCTCCACGGCTTCTTTCGCGAGTTCCTGCTTGCGGGAAGATCACATACATACACATACATACATACATACATAGTTAATGCTAACTCTATATCTGTTGTACTACCTCTACCATATTAAGTACAGGACAATAACTTGGACTCTAACAATTTGGGGGTAGAATTGGTACCCAGCTGTCCCAGCATTTTGGAAAATATTGAGTTGTTACTTCTCCACTGTCCCCTTCCCAACCCCCCCCCCCCCCCCCCCCCACCCTCCCATATGAACACAGCCAGGTGTTAATTAGGCAGGCATTAGATACAATCTCTGTATACTTCGATAAAACTGTGTCAAAGGTTCCACCATCTTCTCGATCCTGCTGTGACAGGCTGAGCTCTGTGTAGAAAAGTGCTCCTCATTGCAGAAAGAGTTCATAGCATTGATATTCTAATAAGAGCTACAGTTTGTTAGTGTTGCAACGGTATGCAAATTTCTATATCAATATCGTGGACAAACTGATAACAATATCGCAATATATCAGCAAAATATGAAATCCTATTGACAGATGTTGCATTCTCCAGTTGGTCGGTTATAGTTAGACGATGGTTTCGATATTCGGTTTTCGATACTTTCGGTATTTACACCACGCTGCTCATATCGAGCCTTATATTTACACTAATCAGCATCGGCCCCATTGTGAATGTAGCTAATGAGCAATTTGTCACTTTCTGTTATAACTCACTTGATCAAATCAGTGGCGGAGCGTCCATACAGTCAGAGGGGGCGGATGGCCCCCCCCCCGACGGACGCAAATGGACTGTTGGCGCCCTTCTCAGCTCTTTACCACTTTTTACTTATTCGGGATTATTGACATTTTTATTGCGCTCTCATCTACCTATTGACATTTGTCACATTTTGTTGGTGTAATTTTCTGACACCTATTTATTCTTCATTGATCTACAAATTAGCAAAGCCCGGAAAGGGTCATTTCCGGCGATCTAGGGAGTATCTTTACTCAGAAAAATTATGTACGCTCCGCGTCAACCTGTGGTGGCGCTCCGCTTAGATAGTGTCGAAAGCGCCCCTACAGACCATTCTCGACCCCCCTGACCAATACCCCTAGCTCCGCCACTGGGTCAAATGCTAACTTTCAGGCGATATTGTTTGGTGAGATTTTCAAACAATATTGTATGCTAATCTTCATATCAATACAAACGATATCATGATATCATTGCTGCAACAGTACAGTTTGTCATTTGTGTACAAACCTACAATTAAAAGTGAATAGTTACACAATTAATATTAATATCTGGTTTGCCAGTCCATGATTCACAGCCAACAAATACAGATAACATGCTTGCACTGTAGAGAGAAACGAAAAAGAAATTAAACAATCCATTTTATGAGTGTAATAATTGTAAGGCTCGCGTCGTCGCATCGTTTAAAGTTAGTGTCTGTATGAGAATCTAATTATAATCAAAGCTTGTCAATTAAAGTGCCTTCAACAATCTCTTCTCTATTCGACAGTACAATAATTACTGCCAAACATCTGCTTGACTGCTGCTGTGTGTCTTTCCATGAAACCCTTTCCAGTTTCTCTTTTCCATTCTATAACTGAGTCACAATTAATTATATGAATATATATAAAATACAGGATATATTGCATCCACAAAATGGTGGATTTGATGATAACATCAATTATTACATCTGGCAGTAAAGTGTCTATTGCTTATATTCATTTGAAGATCATACATCTATCCTAAATTTAGCAGCTGCTAGTGGAGGTGCATTTGTTGATGTTGTGTATTATTCTGTGTATTTATTCCATCTTGTGTACGTACGTTGATATCAATTACTGAATATACATACCTTCAGTATACAGTAGTTCCCTGTGGGGTTAGGGAGGCCTTATGCAGGGTTGGTCAAATGCTAATGACCTCTCCTCATCAAGACTGTCACCGAGACAAATGTCATGTCTCCTCACATCTGACATTCAGCCTATCCCACAATACTCGGATGATAATTAGTGGCCTCTCCAGTGTGACTACCTGATGTAATGCATGTTAGTCTCAGGCAGCCTATAGTACTGTTTGAATGCCCTATTTAATCCTCCCATGTATTATTGTCATGATGATGATCATCATCATCATCATCATTATTATGATTATTATTATTATTAATATTATGATTTGGCTTCCAGAGTCATAGAGAGAGCCGAACTACCTGTCTTAGTTGCCGAGTTGATCTCTGCTACCTTTTTGCCAATCTTTTTAAACATCATCTTTTATTTAAGATCAAATTTCGTGAAAAAATAACCTAATACTAATAACCATCTGCCATGTTGTCAAGGTAACAGAAAATGGTAATCTGAGGACCTGTCATAGAGCTATGTGCACACAATCAAACACAACGAGAATGGGGGAAAAGACTAAAAATTTAATTTGGGGCCATGCATGCTTGAATTTGAACTTTTCAATCAAAAAATGTAGTGAAAGGCAAAGCTATAGACTTTAATATCAAGTTAAAGGCGGTTGTACGTAGCTTGTGCGCAGCTTCGTTGGATGATTTTGAAATTGATGGGAATGAAAAGTTAAGACGTTTTGGTGTCACTATGTACAGTTTATAAAGCAAAATTGCCATTGATGCAAAACTAGCAGTACAGTATTGATCATGACTAATCGGCCGACATGGCAAGGTTTGAGATGACGTCCATTAAAACTACCCGCATCACATTTTGCTTCACATTTAATGAAGCTTTGAATCTTCAGAAAATTTGCTCACACCTGGCATTTATTTAGATATGAAAATGTGAAGGGGACTAAAGTTTAATAAACATTTAGACTAATAAGTTACTTTCTACTTGAGGTTTGTGAATTTGATCAAACACAAATCATTTATGATCAGCACTCCGTAAGAGTCTCAAACTTGACGTCCAACTGCAAGCAACTAAACGTGACATCACTTGGAAGTTGCAAAGATTCCTTCATAAAAACAAATTGCTTTTTAAAACTGGTATCAACTTAAATGCATATTCTGTGAGTGTTAATTTCTAGGGACAGTTAATTAACAATGGACAATTTCTTCAATGTCAGTAGGATAAATGCTGATATCCTTACAGTCATCATGTAACCTACACTGATATTACAAGAGAAAGTTCACTGAATGAAAGGTAAGAGATCAAATACGTAATACTGTTGTTATAGGCACCATATAACATATACTGTAATACAGTTGTTATAGGTATCATATAATACTGAACATTGTTATAGGTACCATATTACATACTGTTGTTATATGTACCATATAACATATATGTTGTTACAGGTACCATACATGTAACATATATAATACTGTTGTTATAGGAACCATGTAACATATATGTAATACTATTGTTATAGGTACCATGTAACATATAATACTGAACATTGTTACAGGTTCCATGTAACATACATACTACATTTTTACAGGTACCATGTAACATATAAGTTATAGGTACCATGTAACATATTATACTGCTGTTATAGGTACCATGTGACGTATAATGTACTGTTGTTATATAGGTACCATGTATCTTATACTGTTGTTATAGGTACCATGTAACATATGTTGTTATAGGTACCATGTTACATTGTAATACGTACTGTTGTTACAGGTACAGTACCATGTAACATTTTTCTGTTGTTATAGGTACTATGTAATATAATAAAGTTGTTACTGTTGTTACAGTACCAACTTGTAACATACTAATGTTGTAGCTATCATGTAACATATATTATTACAATTACCATGAAAACTTACATATATTGTCTAATTCTGTGATGCCGTGACCGTGCTCAGTAATTGATACATGTTTACTTTTGTTACATTTTGTAAACAAAGCTGAAGCTTTGGATAAATCATTTGGCTGACATTTTGATGACATCATCTTGTTCAGGACTTTGGATGAATTCAAAAGTTTTAATTCTCCTGTTTTCAGATCTCTTCTAACTATATGTTGTATGTATACATATATGCTTCAGAATACACATGAGCACACATATGGTGTGTCAAACGGTGTGGTTCGGTTTGATCTAGTTCGTCTCACCCATCGCCGTGGAGATTGATGATACATCCAGGGTGATATTTCATGGCTACTCTATTGATTCTGTTGAAATAAACAGACAGATGTAAGCTTCCTGCCATCCTTCAACTGCCGGTGGCAACATAACAGCATAATATTGATCGCTGCAGCAGTAGCACAATCAATTTACCACAGTTTGCCTTTCCGACAAAGTGCAAATTAGCGGGCTTTCTTTCTGTCAGTAATTAAAAATAGAAATCTGATTATTTTTGAAGCACTTTATACGATTAAGAGAGAGCTCCCATTAATTCTTACGAGTTTTGACAAATTATCGGAGATTTGTTTACAATGCCTTTGTCATGACAAGTTTGATGATCCGACCGCTCCTTGAGTAATTTCTAGCAATATCTGCTATTTGAACCATGACCTCTATCTCTCTGTATCTTTGGTAAGTATTCAGTAACCAGTGGGTAGGAGCCAGGGGGGGGGGGCACTGGGGGCACCTTCCCACCCCCCACCTTTTTCCAACATAGCAAATGTGCCCTACTGGCAAATAAAATATGCCCCTTTGATGAAGAACTGTCTTTTGGATATCTTAATTGCCTTTGTTAATTTGAATATTTTATTTTAATTATTCACGTGCACTATAATAGTATTGCTAGCATACTAACACAGCATATATATTTAAGTGATATGGCCGGTGTGTATCGGTTAGTAGCATAACGAGTGGTGGTTGTGGAATGGGAAAGTGCCCCTCTGATGTTGTGCCCCCCCCCCACACTTTTTTGGAAGCTTCCTAACCCCCTGGCAGTAACTAGCTGGTCAACGTAGAAGGTGATTTGTTTCTGGAATTGAGATGTAACTTCCTGAAAATAAAAATTTGTGATCACATGACACCCCCATCTGAGGATGTAACTTAACTAACTGCCACCAGAGGTTTGCAAGGTCGTTTCATTGATCTCAGAAATCAGACGTCGTACTTTACGGAGTGGAGAAAATTTTTGGAATCGTGATTGCATTTTTTCATAACTTCCCCTTAGAGCTTTAAAGTACAAATTGGAGGCGTTTTGAGAAAGGTTTTAAACTGATGAATCTTTTCAGCAGGAAAAGAGAGACAATTCTTTTGGTAGTTGTTGTTGCTGAGCAAATTTACTTTCTTTATAATAATTGTATTTAGGCTTCACACTTACTAATAATTGAGTAGGCTAAACACCTTTATAACTGTAGTACAGGCTTCCACAATTACTAATAAATGAAAGACGCTAAACGCCTTTCAGAGGTGACAATACTTTATAATACTCACTCCGGATTGCTGATAGACCTCGGTAAAAGCACTTTGTAGAGCTGATCGAAATATAGTAATATCATGGAGGTAAAAACAGATGTTATATAAGGCTCGGGTTGTTATTTTAATGATTAAGCCGGACTAAATGAACCATGATGTGATGTTAAGACTAATTACAGACTTGCACATTGTGTGGTTTATTACTCCTGCTGGAGTATTCCAAGAACTTGGGATCATTGAATGTTGAACCAATGATATCTGATCAGGTATTTATACCCAAGGGCAAAAGTGAAAGAAATATAACTGAGTCAGTTATATTACGTAAGAGATCACTCCACACTTCTGCCTGTGGAAGAATCAAGTATGCCATCAATCTTAATATCTACAGTAATCAAAGTTTATATACATGTGCAAGTACTGTATAGGCAGTGGCGGAGCTAGGGGTATTGGTCAGGAGGGGCGAGAATGGTCTGTAGGGGCGCTTTCGACACTATCTAAGCGGAGCGCCACCACAGGTTGGCGCGAAGCGTAGAGAATTTTTTTTAGTAAAGATACTCCCTAGATTGCCGGAAATGACCCTTTCCGGGCCTGGCTAATTTGCAGATAAACGAAAAACGAAAAAAAATAAATTACACCAACAAAATGTGACAAATGTCAATAGGTAGAT
>KN885975.1:40159-51835 GCA_000934455.1 Apostichopus parvimensis
TATAGCGCCATAACTAAAACGATATTCTATGGTGCTTTACAAGGCAAAAATAAAACATACAAATGAACAAAAACAGCAACAAGGGCAAAACATCGAAGGAAGCTTAACAGCTTAAAAGACCAGAGGGATTAAGCAAAAATGTAGTTGAGAATTTATATCTTAATTCAACAGTACATTAAACTATTAGATTAAGAGCTCTCCCGAAAATTCTAGAAAGAAAAGCCAACGATTGGCTCATTAATTAGCTGTACGGGTAATTAATTTTATGGGTGGGTACAATTTTTGACATCATCTGTTAAGACTATCACATTTTATAAGTGAGAAATCATTGTAGTTTGGCAAGTAAGTTTCATTATAGAACTTAGAACTGGGAATCCACTTTCACTCCATGCAGTCACAGGTTTATGGTTTTGTTGATGACACACAGAGCTCTCTTTAAAGGGAGTGAAGACTCGCGCAAAAAGAAACGTCTAATGCCGGTAATCTGACCTAGTTTCGAATGAGATATAACACAAGTGTTAGACACCACCATCGATCCCAGCCATACGCACACAGCTTGCTACCTTCAGTAATTATAGACACTAGTGTACACTCAGTACATACAGCTGCGGTCAGCACAGTGTATAAACAATACAGCGATGGACATCTCAGGTCCAGCTAAAGATAACAAGTTATCACGTTTCGTTAACTGTCTGCATTTTGTAGCAACAAGCAGAAAACTTCACTTGCAAGCAACGGAAAGTCAACTTTTTCAGAGCGCCGCACGCAGTTTGGGGCGAGTCTTCAATGCCTTTAAAGATTGATAAGCACCCACGTTATAAAGCAAAGCTAACTGACAGTTGGATAAGATACTGGCCAATTATGAAAATAAAACACAATGGCTACCATCGTGGAAGCAATTGACGAACACTCGAACAATAGAACAAGTTTAACTGATCGATATCAAAAAGAGAGCTATTAAGATTATACTCAATAAATTGATCGGCAGTGTTGAATTGAGTGCTCAGGTATATCTTGCATAGATAGGTATCAATATTAATTCATTGCACCCTGACAGAGCACCCCTCCCATCCCCCCCTCCCCTTGGAAGAACCAGTTTCTGATAATTAAACCAGCAAGATTCTGACGTCTCATGATTTCTCCTTTGGCCGTAATTTCATATTCTACGCACAGCAGAGGGAATGGTCACCTAATATATAACCCTATGAAATATTTAATTTTTTTCCAAGACTGTTGGGGAATAAGTGTCAATTATAGAAGGTTGCATGGTGCTCAGAATCGGACATAAAACTGATTAAATGCTGAACGAGATAGGAGGTGAGATATTCCCACACTCAGTTGAATATATAGTCTGCAGTGTGTGGTGGTGGTGTCTGAGATAATAATACTCTGATCTCTGCAATGTAAAGGATTAAGAAGTGTAAAGGTACGGTAGGCTTTATTATACTTTGTAGGAATAAACTGGTACGAAACGTTATTGTCAGTTCACAGTTTAGGGATTATGATTTTGATGGAAATCTGTCCACTAAGTTGCCAGTTATTAACAGTCAAATGTTGTTTAGCCCTTGAAGAGCTGTCAACTTTTCAAGGCTGGTTTGGGTTCTTAAGCCATTAAATTAGATGTATTCTTTCAGAACCCAACCAGTGGGGTAGGGGTGAGGGTGGGGGTGAGGGTGGGGGTGAGGTGGGGTGGTTAATTGGGAGAATCACTACTTGACTACTACTCTGTCAATTAAGCCTCTGCTTGTGTGCTAGCTGTATTCAATACCTCCACATGAACTGTTTACTGTTCTTGACAAAATTCATTCACAATCTTTCACAATGTTCAGATTGTGAAATCTATTCACAATCTCTTGAAAAGTTGGGTTTTCAAACAAGATTGTGAACTGAATTGCCTTTCAGGTGTGTGGAGTAGCAGCGCATTACATTTACATTCATTCATTAGTGTATTGATGGCTGTGTGCTAGATGCATTATGACTGTCAGATAAGTATATCTAAATGAGTTTTTTTTATCATTATTAATATCACAAACATTTTTCAGAATCAAATAAAATGCAGAAAATTAGCTTTGGGTGTTTCTTTCCATTTGTAGCTGAGTGGATGCTGACAAAGCTTTGGTGATAAATGTTGTCTCTAAAGTGCTAGACAAATAAGTTGAATGTTTGCCTAGTTATGCTTAATTATAGAGCTCATGCAGCTATAACCTACTCTGTCAAAGAATATGTTGGTCAAAAGCATCCAATGAGATATTATACAAATAATGAATGGTTTCCATTCGTGCAATAGTGCAAGTATTTCATGAGTTGAAAGATGGAATGTTCCATTCAACGAGGCGCAGCCGAGTTGAATAGAACAAATTACATCTTTCAACTCATGAAATATTTGCACTATTGCACGAATGGAAACCATTCATTTATTTGTTTTATACAACACCTTCAAATTTGGATATAATTGGATGTAAAAGGCACTCATGGAAGAGATTGTTTTGAACAGACAGGTTTCTCTGCTCTTAATTACCATTGAAAAAAGTGCTATCAAAAAAGTATAACGCATGGTTCTATTTCAAAGCGTGCAATAGAGCGGATTTTGCATGCAATCGACGAGCAATTGACCAATCAAATGGCCGGAATATAATTAGGTGTTGTATAATAAATTCTTTTATATCATCTGGAAAACAAAGCAGGCTGAAGAGAAAGTAAATCCCTTACATGTGGTGATTATTTGTACATGCATGAATCATATACTCTGATTAAGATGATGGAGATAGCTGTAATGCTATTGAATATTCATCAGCTTGTCCGTGTGCAAACGATACACTACATTGTAGAATCTGCACGGTCTGGTTGTTATTGAGCTGTGCATTTGCATATTGATATATAAGTTAAAGCATGTCGTCTGCTCGTCCTTGTTAACCCTGTCTCTCCATCTGTCAACACGTAATCTTGGACATCTCGTCCGATATCTGTCCTGTACAGCATGACTATCTTACGCAACATGTTAATACTCAAAGTCGACGGTGTTCTACTTGATTGCTTAAGAACTCATATATTTAAACAAAGAAACATGACAATAGCTATAGAGACTAGATGGGATGAATGTTATACCAGTGCATCACCTCCCCCAAAGAAACCATTGGCGTATACAATAAACCTGGACAGACTATATCAGTGAGGAGAAGTGCTATTAAACAACGTAGCAACCATGGAGGGTCATGTGACATGCACCCTTGTAGCACTCAATTCTTATAGTACTCCTTAAATGTGTATATTCCATGCACAACTAATGTCATGATCCCATAGCAACCACACTGTAGTGAAGCTATACGATGATCAAAGGAATCTATTTAAGCTGGTACAGTTTTCAATATTTACCGCACAGTTTTCAATTCCAAAAATTGATATATTTTGAGTATTTTCTTTCAAACAGTCTTAACTGAAGCTGGCCAGGGAACGCATATAGCTTTAATATCAGGACTGAACACAATGTATACATAAGCAAGAGAATTAGCAGACAACATGATTTGTCGTTCCTTAGCAACACAAGTCTCCTTGCCGTTTTTGGCTCATAAAAAAGTGTGTGTAACATGATGGGAGTATTAAACCACTGTAAATAATCTATAAAACTCTAACAGTAGATGTTCAAACAAGAGGTAGCCAGGTTCCATGCATTTCTGAGACAGAGAAAATAAATCTCAAAATCTTTATCATCTAAAACCTGAGCAATTATTTTCAATTGTACCGTAAATGCCTGTGACAGTGGCATTCTGCTCTCTATGAAATGCCCTCTCCGAAGTGACAAAGTTTTTATATAATACATGCTAGCAGCACCTGGGACCTTCTATGGTTGGTACATTTTTCTACTGTGAAGTGAGACTTATATTTTGATGAAAGAAACCATGTTATTTATGTCTCATTTATTTACACCCTGTATGACCCCTTTACCCCATTGGGAAGTCCAGCAGTTTGGCAGGTTTGGAATGATTAACAGGATCCCGCACTCATATATCAGGTCAAATTATTAATTTAGTACCTCACTGCCATTGTTTTGAAATCTGAATCCCTGGTATCGAGTTTGAGATATATGTTTTATGACCACGGTTAGGTTCGTACATAGAACTTGTAATTAATCATATGCCTTGCTGATATAATAGTGTCAAGTATAAATAATTACTGCGTACGTACAGTGAGATTGCCATCTCTTTACTATACTGTGATACATGTGTAAATGAACAGAAACGCAGTCGAGTCTTAATTAGATGGTTTTCATATTAGACTGAAGTTAAGTACCTGAGGGAGTACAGTGTCATTTGAGGACCTGGACCAGGTGTGATTTAAGATAACTGTTCTCTGTGGATGATACCACCAGCTCATTGGATATTTAGTTGATATTGTTACCAAGTACAGTAACGGTAATACCGTAGGTAGTCTAAGGGATGGAGATTTAGAAAGTGTTGGTACTTGGTAGACAAACATTTATTAATGTGCATTAACATGAATCTGTAATGATGCGAGAAGTGTCACGTTTGCAGATTTCAATAGTGACCGGGTACATCACATGTCGGAGTTAATGGGCTTTATTATTGGTTGTCCCACGGAATATTGCACATAATGATAGTTTTACAAGCAGATCGGTTGTCTGATCAGAAAAATGAGAAATAAATACATGTAAAAATAGGACCAACTGCTTCATTAACTGGATAAATTTGGCTGATCTCCCAGAATTTAGCGGTCTTAGCTAGGTCCGTGGATACACTGTATTCAAGGTTGTCAGTGTTATCCACAAATATGCTAGGGAGTCTACTATTGGTCATTCATTTGGATTGTCCACATATATGCTAGGGAGTCTAATATTGGTCACTCATTTGTGCTGTCCACATATATGCTAGGAAGTATAATTATTGGTCACTCATTTGTGCTGTCCACATATATGCTAGTGAGTCTAATATTGTTCACTCATTTGTGTTATCCACAAATATGCTAGGGAGTATAATATTGGTCACTCATTTGTGCTGTCCACATATGCTAGTGAGTATAATATTGGTCACTCATTTGTGTTATCCAAAAATATGCTAGGGAGTCTAATATTGGCCATTCATTTGGATTGTCCACATATATGCCAGGAAATCCAATGGTCACTCATTTGGATTGTCCACATATTTGCTAGGGAGTCTAATATTGGTCATTCATTTGGATTGTCCACATATATGCTAGGAAGTCCAATGGTCACTCATTTGGATTGTCCACATATATGCTAGGAAGTCCAATGGTCACTCATTTGAGTTGTTGCTAGGGAGTCTAATATTGGTCATTCATTTGGATTGTCCACATATATGCTAGGAAGTCCAATGGTCACTCATTTGAGTTGTCCACATATTTGCTAGGGAGTCTAATATTGGTCATTTATTTGGATCGTCCACATATATGCTAGGAAGTCCAATGGTCACTCATTTGAATTGTCCACATATATGCTAGGAAGTCCAATGGTCACTCATTTGAATTGTCCATATATTTGCTAGGGAGTCTAATATTGGTCATTTATTTGGATCGTCCACATATATGCTAGGAAGATATATATTGCTCACTCATTTGTGTTGTTCACATATGCTAGGAAGTATAATATTGCTCACTCATTTGTGTTGTTCACATCTAGGAAGTCCAATATTGGTCACTCATTTGTGCTGTCCACATATATGCTAGGAAATCCAATATTGGTCACTCATTTGTGCTTTCCACATATATGCTAGGGAGTTAATATTGGTCTTTCATGTTCAGACTTCATTATGTAGTTTTGTGCCATCTTCCAAATACTGAGACATCTGATTGCTTAATTAAACACTCCATGGATATACTCTAGAGCAGTGGTTCCCAAAGTGGTCCCTGCCGCCCCCCGAGGGGCGTTGGGAAGTCTCAGAGGGGGCGCTACAGGGTACACGGGGAGAAGGGGGGTGTTGACACTGATTTGGGGGTCCCTGGCGATTACGACACACCAGTGTAGCGACTTAGGGCACAATAAGGCATCCAGACATTCGTAATCTCGCAGCGTTACACCAAGCTCACCCTTCACACTGACTGAACTACGTTTGGGCTCTCTATACCAGTTTCATAGTTATGCCTGCCTTCTGCAGGTTTTTGTTGTTCTAAAGTGCATCAGAAATAGTTAACTGAGAAAAAAATAAAATATTGTTGAGAGAAATTTCATCATCTGATATGGAATGTATGCTATTTTTTAATTCCTATATATGCATATCTTCGGACAATCTGATTGCTCGCTTGAGTGGTTGACCATGAACGGTAGGTCCAGGGGAGGGGGTAGGGATAGGGGGGAATTGGGACAGTTCAAGATGGTCGAATGGGGCGGTAGTCTAAAAACTTTAAGGACCACTGCTCTAGAGGGTCAGAACCTCCAGTCAAGTAAAATTTCTAAAGAAAACTGTCAGTCATTTTATAATGCTAATATGTGGGATCATACTGAAATTATGATGGCCCTGCAGTATTTGGAATCCCTTTGCAAGAACCAACCGTTATGTGATGTTTATGGACAACACCCACAGTAACCATTAGAGAAACATCTTTGACAGGGGAAAAAAATCATGAATCATCCCCGATATACTTGAGAGAGCAGATCAAGTTACTTCAAACTTGAAACTGCTTCTGCATGGGAAACATATTGAAATATAAGCTATCTAAGAGAAATTGCTGCAAGTACCACTTAATATTGATATCTCAAGTATTTATTATATATACTCTAGAAGTTGTATATTCCTGGTTTAGAGAGGTGTAAAAAGGGTATGAGTATTGCTAATGTTCATATACAGAAATGCAAGCAAGTTTAGAATGTATATACCTGTATTACCCTGCTTTGGTTCATCTTACTCTCATTATTAGTCCCAGGCACATATTCTCTTTGCAATATGAGTATTTTTGAATATTTGTTTTATGAGAGCTTGTGTGATGCTTTCTCTCCGGGGACATGAGGAGGTGAGGAGGAATATGAGCTGGTGAGGGTCATGAAGGGGCTCTGGGAGAATATTTATATGATTGCTGCTTGGCATGTCACTACTGTATGTACAGTCTCACATCAAAGTTCAAAACTATTTTTCAAAACTTGATTTTTTTTTAATTGCAAGGCTTTAGTTTGTGTTTTTTTCCTGAACGATAGAATGCGTACAATATGGCTGTAGGATATCCGGCTTAATTTTCTGATTCTTACTGATCGATCAATATTTCATTTATTTGATGGATTTACAACTTTTGCTAACAGTTATGCAGCAGAAAAATACATAGAGTTAATCATGGAATGTGTATTATGAATTAGCTGTATATACTGTACATCTAGAATGTGCGGTTGTAGGAATCTTTACACATTTATATTTTTCATATCATAAATATTTAATGGATAAATATAAATATTTTAAGCTCACCCTCCTCCTCCTCCTCTTGTTTTCTACAGTTGCAGATTTTTTCCATCAGTTAAGTCTTCTCCAGAGGCGATTTGCAGAGGATATGGATAACTTGGTGCTAACATTTCAAGAGAGAACCCAGACATTTGCTGATCGGTAAATATATTTATCCTTTTTTGGTTTCGATGAAAATCGTAACCTTTGCATAATTAATGAAGGCGTACGCGTGTGTGTGTGATTGCGACGGCCAGCTTGTAAACACGATATCTGAAGAAGGGAAGGTCGGACCAATTTCATATTTTGGTGTGTCGAAGTACCACATTGAGTACAAGAAGCCTATTGTTTTTTGTGGAGGTTGAAGGTCATTTGGGGTCACCAGGGGTCAAATTGTGAAAACCTTGTAAACACGATATCTCAAGAAGGTAAGCTTGTATATGAAATACATTGAGTACAAGAAGCCTATAGTTTTTGGTGGAGGTCAAAGATCATTTGGAGGTCATCAGAAACATGATATCTCAATATTGGAAGCTTGGGCAGATCTTATACCTGGTATGAAGGTGTATAACACTGAATAAAAGAAGCCTGTTGATTTTGGTGGAGGTCAAAGCTCATTTTGGGGACAAAATGGGTGGTTGGTTAACAGGCATGTAGGATATATGTGTCCATATTCAAGAAGTGCCAGCCCCAAAACAGCCACATGGCCTACTGCTCTTCAAAACCTAAAAAGGCTTGTTTTTGGTTCCCATCTCATGAATATTAATAAGTGGGCACGGCCTACCATAAAATCTTCAAAATGTCAAAATTATATGTATGTTACTTTTCCCTGTTCCCTGTATCAAACTAATATAGTAAGTGAGGCCAAGAGAGGTTTTCCGATGTACACTAAATAGAAAGAAATATATTCAAGATTCTACCAGAATTTTACTGCCTGCAGCTTCATGACATTGTCAGGCAAATTATATGTAATTTGTAACAGGTTAGTATCAGTATGATTCAAATATGGCTTCTAATTAATTAATTAATTATCTGATTAATTATAAGATTTGAGAATAATTTGAATGATCAATCTTAATGCCAGGAAATCCATCAAATATTTCTTTTTGAGCATGTTAAACATTTACAAAAAATGATTTTGATTTAAATAATGCTGATTATACTGACCTGTTTCAGTACTTACTACTTGCTGACAACTTTCAGCATTTAAATAATGCTGATTATACTGACCTGTTTCAGTACTAAATACTACTTGCTGACAACTTTCACTAATTGGTTTGCTTGTCATGAATTACAGAGGAAAACATTTGAATCTTACAAATCTGATAATCTTCTCATTTAAATGAAAGTGAGGCATCGTAGTTTAGTAACGAGTGTCTTTTGAATCCCTGCCAGCGCTGTACAAGTTTTTGCCTGAGGCTTTCAGCTAATAACAGGACTCAGACAGGAATGCAATGTAATTTGATGCAGCATTTACAACATCTTCCCTTGTGAATTTAGCTACTGAATGACAAGCTTTGGTATTTGAAACATGAGAAAATGGTTGAATACAATCATTGTCAGAAGCTGACATTTCGCTGACAGTAGAAATGAAGAAAGGAAATCAACAAGCTGTATAAATTGTACTTGAAGTTGCTTTATTTTTTTTTTTTTTTCCAAGCACTATGTATGTATGTATTATAGATCCCCCTGCAAGCAGGAACTCGCAAAGAAGCCATCATTGGCTTATCAAAGCCCCAAGCTGACCGAAGTCAGTCTTTTAGATTTATATAATACCTGTATGTAATTGCTATATATAATGAACTCTCTTATATCTTATATGGTTCCTTGTCCCTTCGAGGCTCTGGATGCCATGGTTCGCCACTTCGTTCTATTCTCCGCTGTTCGTGCCAGATCGTGTAGGCTTTTTCCTGTCCAATTCCGGATGTCTGCCAACCACGTGTTCCTTGGTCTCCCTCTTTTTCTTTTGCTCCCCACCTTACCTTCAAGAAGTTGTTTCTGAAGCCCATTCGATCGCAAGATGTGGCCCATATACTGCATCTTTCTGTTTTTCAGCTCTGATAGTAGCTTCCTCTCTTCGCTCACCCTGTTAAGTACCTCCTCATTGCTCATCCTGTCTTTGTAGGACACTTTCAGCATCTTTCTATACAGCCACATCTCGAAGGCTTCAATCTTATTTTCTGTCCCTTTAGAGAGTGTCCATGTCTCTGAAGCATACAGCAGGGTTGAAAGGACATATAATGAACATTTAATTTGTATTTATATTTATGTATATATGGGCCTTTACACAGTAAACCAACACGAAAATCAACACATGCAGTTTTCAGTATTGAAATTGGTATTTTCTTTGTTCTATTAGGATGAGTGTTAGTTATTTGAAGCAGAGAGATAGCATAGAAAGTTTCAACATCCTACTTGAATTTTGAAATTTTGGTCCATTGGAATCCTATGGGAAATATAACGGGCGAACATTGACATACACCAGAAATATATAACGGTTGTAACACATTGACATACATCACATGGCAGGCAATTTTTCATAAAGTTTAAAACATATATAGTCTTGGACATTTTCCTATGATGGCATATAGTCATACCTGCCACACAACCAAACGAGAGCATATCAGGCTTAGTAGCGCATGAAATAGGTAACGGTCGAACAGTATGTCAATGTGTTACAACCGTTATAAATGTACCACAAAAAATTGCGAAACTCAAAAAGTATACAGTGCATGTAGTTCCTTTTGTGTATACAGATTCCTACCATGAAATAGTTTATAAAAACCATGGAAACTTCATTTGATGATGCACATGGGGGTATAGTGGTACGTTTGAAAAAGATTGACATACACATGAGTTACATTTTTGTATGTCAAACTTCTTAAAATTTGCCACCTGTGCCCCATGTGCACCAAAAAATGATGTTTTCAGTGTTTATATAAACCACTACTGGCTAAGATTCTGAGTGCAGTAACATGGATCATATACATTTCAAATCTTTTGAGTTATGCCATTTTTTAACGTAAATTTATAACGGTTGTAACATTTTTTACATGTTCGCCATTTATCTATTTCATGCTGTACTGAGCGTGATATATACATCATATATTACTCTAATTTGGTTGTGAGTTAGACATGACTGTATGCCATCATAGGAAAAGGTCAAAGACTAAGTATGTTTCAAACTTTATGAAAAATTGCCATCTATGTGATGTATGTCAATGTTTTGCAACCGTTGTATTTTCTTGCCGTATGTCAATGTTCAACCGTTATTTTCCTATAGGATTCTAATGGGCCATTTTTTCAAAATTCAAGTAGGAAGTTGAAACTTTTTACTCTAGCTCTTTGCTTCAAATGAGTAATATTGAACATTACAGAACATTGGAAATATCAATTTTAGGGGTGGAAAACCTCTATGTTATCATTTCGTGTTGGTTTACTGTGTATTTGCCCATATGGGTTTATATATTTTTTTTCCTTTTAGTTTCTTTCTTCAGGGAGTCTTCCACACTGTTAAAGTTTTTAAGCTTTATGGAAGACTTCCCTCCACTTTGTACTTTTGTGGGAATTTTTTTTTTTTTTTTTTTTTTAATGTCCATGATTATGAATAGTCAATTGTCAACAACTCTGTTACTGGATGACATACATTAATCTTGGAGTGACTTGAACTCGGGACCTTATGATTGGAAGGCACCCAGGCGTTAACCAATGAGCTAACACTCTTTTAATAAGTAGGAAGGTAACAGAACCTCCTTTCAAACTCTCTCCATGTGATCCTTGTGGGATGAAGACCAGGTGATTCCAGGCCGTCCCTTTGTAGATGAGTTTTCAGAGAGTTATTGTATATGAGAGCGTGGTGGCCAATTGGCTAAGGTGTCGGACTCGTGATCCAAGGATTGCTGCAATAACTGTACCAATGATATCAAACTCTACTATCCTATCCTATTACAATAACTGTACCAATGATATCAAACTTATTACAATAACTGTACCAATGATATCAACTGTACTATCCAATCCTATTACAATAACTGTACCAATGATATCAAACTCTACTATCCTATCCTATTACAATAACTGTACCAATGATATCAAACTCTACTATCCTATCCTATTGCAATAACTGTACCAATGATATCAAACTGTACTATCATATCCTCTTACAATAACTGTACCAATGATATCAAACTGTACTATCCTATCCTATTACAATAACTGTACCAATGATATCAAACTCTACTATCCAATCCTATTACAATAACTGTACCAATGATATCAAACT